>KZ137561.1:2342-16287 GCA_002157035.1 Melampsora medusae f. sp. deltoidis
CCCGCCAGTGGGGATCAGCCCGATAAGGAGCACGGCAAACCGCTAAACAAGAGTGAATTGAGGACAATCAATTTTCATCACACAAAAAGCCATGCGAACGGGGGGAATTGGGTTGCTTACATCGGCCACGTTCTTGATTGCGAGCAAACCGACACGAATCGGCGCAAGGAAGGAGTATTGAGCGAAGAAACCCTTTTGTCCGATAAGCGCCTCAGAAACATTCTGGCTCATCTGAACGAACTGTGAACGGTGATAGGGAGATGAAGAAATCAGTGCCAACGATTTTGATTGAATTTTGTACGATGCTTACCCCGGTGAGGGCGTAGACAACTCCTTTGGCATCGAGATCACCAAAAGGTTGAGCGTTCTGTTAGGATTGTAATGCAATAGAGCATGGATGGAGGAAACATGTCAGTTGTCAGTTATGAAGAGTTAAAAGGTCTCAAAGTCATAATGTTTTCAAGTTATCGAGACAAGTCCAAAGAGGTCATCAAGCGGAAGACAACATGTGCACGAACCGCCATGTGGGAGATAGCATCTCCAAAGTTGGCCACAATCTTACGGATGTCTTCAATAATCAAGGGGGCTACGGCCGGGAAAGACGTGGAAGACATGTCCTGAATGAGCTTGGAAAGGTCACCCGAGATGG
Organism: Melampsora medusae f. sp. deltoidis; assembly: GCA_002157035.1. NCBI lineage: Eukaryota > Fungi > Basidiomycota > Pucciniomycetes > Pucciniales > Melampsoraceae > Melampsora > Melampsora medusae. The sequence continues at coordinate 2,992 of KZ137561.1, forward strand.
TCGTACCGGCGTTGATCGCGGCGACCAAGAACGACTCGGGGTTTGATGAGCCAGTGGCGACCGGCTTAGGAGTGGAAGGACTACTAGGCGTTCCTGGGATCGTAAGGTTGGGGAATCCNCCGCCAGTGGGAAGGGGGAATGGAATGGAGGGAATGGACACAGCGGCATTTGGAACTGGGCCACGCAATTTCTGAGAGACAAATGTTTGACAGCCATGAGCACAACGCGTGATATGGTAGTCGTGGGAGGTTTTAACTTACCGATCCAGACACCTGCTCGTTCTTTACAAGCCAAGAACAATAAAATGGTCAGGTGATGAAGAAGCACTCAGAACGCGTGGCACACAAAAATGTTGGGTATTCAGAGCGAGTGAATGGTGGACTGTAGCGGGGGAGGACCTCACCTGGTTCGTGGTAGGAGAAGCTTGAACGTTAGCTACGTTGAAAAGAGCTTGAGCCACAATGGCCGCAAGGTAGAAAGTCTTGAAAGAAAGCATGATGTTTAGTTTTGGAAATGTGATAGCGTAAGAAGTCGAATCTTGGATGAGGGAGGAGGATACGATCTAATGGATTTCGCAGCCTTTGAGGGAGATTGCCGTTGCGCCATCATCGTTCGTATTTAAGTCGAAGAAACACTTCATTCATTTCATGTGAGCACGAAGTTGAAGCCTATGTCATTGATCGACGAGAGATGGTACCACGACATCGCCAATATCAGACCTCCCCCTGCGTGACTAGATAGACTCCTCTGTGGAGGCAGGGTGTGAGCTTCACAGCACATCACACCTATCTGGTCTACGTTAGTTGATATAACTAGAAAGGTGTACCTCTGACTTATCTATCGGATGAATTTATCATCTGGCCGAATGGTAAAGTCGGTGATGCTTCCAAGAACGCGTCGTCTCCTGGCCTAGTGATCTCAGACGCTCCACATATCACATTTCTCCTTTGATTCAAACTCGGCGCGATCTGCAGTCACGGATATCATCCTACAAGCCTAAGGCCATGATCATTGGTTAGCTTCAGTTTCTCGCACAGGTTCTACATAACAATCTACAAAATAGTCACACACTTGGCACAGATAGGCGACGCGGCACCACTCCTCAAACAGTGTATTGGGGTATGATCATCTTCACGACAGTGATCATATGTCGTCCACATTGCTAAACATCGAGCCCTAAGTTGAGCAATAAGTTGTTTGAACATATAATATCTAGTCATTCAGAACGCTAGCCTCAACATCTCGTCATTAGGACAGGTCAACACTCACTCGTAAGCCTCGTATGACCCTCACTTCCTCGTTGTCCGCATACCACATATCCGAGTTCTTTGTGGTGAGTGACTCTGACTGTGGTGCATCAGGGTGCATCTCGATGAGGCACATGGAGCCCTTTTCAAAGTGTACCCGTCCTAGAAGTGTTCCTGGCTGGGTGCGTGAAAAAGTGTGTCCACAAAGGTCTGACCTTGCTTCAGATTCAAGATATGTACAAAACTTGTGCATCGGTGTAGTCTGCGACTCTGGTGATGGCAGTTAGTTCGTTGCCTCTGTGATGCTGAGATTGATTGTCGTAAACGAGAATAATACGAATCCACGCATCACGGACTTGAAAAGATGGGTGACTACATACATACATATATATATGTACATACCAATTTCTTAAGGAGGTAACGTAACCTTGAGGAAAAGGTTAATTATAAGGGACTTTAGTTAAGTTAGACCCGAACCACTATACGATTCTCAAGACGATGCTGCCTTCTTCGACGAGAGCTGTATCTTATCCCCAGTTCACCTTGTCGCACACTTCTTCGTTTTCCTGTCGCTGGTGTACGAGATCGTTTCTATCAACAAAAAAGGAGACTTCATCTTGAGCCGCCAGGCCGCACCTCTGGAGTTATCAGTGTCTTCCGTCTTTGCCTCGAACATTCATCTGGCACTTTTTTCAGTCTAGGGAAGACAATGCAGAGATTGATCGGAGCAGTTGAAATATCCTCAAGGCATACACAAACCAGGCTTGTCCATGGTGTGTCCAATCTTTGTGAATTTCGAAAACCGCGACCAGGTTGGCAACATCGACCTAGCAAAATGACCTCACATCAAGCTAGATGGTACAAGCCATGTTATAGTGCGAGGAGGCAAGCTAGTAGCGACAAAAGCGCAGAATTCGATCAGCCGGTCAGGCTTCGAGATGATCCACCATCTCCGGATGGCCCATCCCCAAAAGATTCTACATCGTCTTGGTCAGATGGGGTAGCAGCTCAAGCAGTTGTCGGTTCAGTAGCAACGGTTGTCATTCTAGGTTTTGGCGGGTGTGTGCTGTGATACTCGCGCTTGCATAGTCAAAATTCTAGCTCACGAGCTCATTCGTCGTTCCTTACTCACAGATATCTTTACCACACTTGGTTGGTCTGATTCATAGTAGAAGCTTATCTTGCAATCTAGAACATCTTTTCATGCCTTGAGTTCTGGATAGGTACAAATATTCCGTATTGCAGAAGATGGCAGTAGCATTTGAGCCTGGTATGTCAATTACCTCATAAAAACACTTGTTCTTGTAGTACTGGGTATCAGTATGGTCGAGTTGATCTGCGAATGATATCGCGGGGCCCGGCCTAGTACAAGGCTGTAGGAGCTTTACTCACCTATCATTTTTTCTTTGCATGTCAGGCTATGATCCGGTCTTGGTGCTCAATGATGCTTCCAAGAAGTCCTCCAACAAGCCAGAGACGGCCCGTCCCACCTTTCAGCGTGCCTATGGTGTGGATCTCGATGAACAAGAGCAAGAGAAACAGGTATCCTGGATCACCAGACAAGAACAGCCTCTTATCGATCAGATCGTCCATGGGACATTGGCAGGCCAATACTGGTTAATCACAGGTCAATCTAATGCTTACATATATGGAGTATGATCAGACCATTTATTGCCCTCACCTTACTGAATATTTATCAAAATTCCGTACTCTAGGCCCAAAAGGAACAGGCAAATTCTCGTTGATTGCCGACGCTATGGTGAGAAATTCGGCAGATGGTGAGTGAATGCAACAAAACGTTAATTTTGACCGGATTTTTCGCATGCCCTCCCTAGACTCAGTAGATTGGCTTTCAATTTTGCTTCGAACAGGTGTTGCTGTATGTGAATGCAGTGACAACCTTGAAATTTTTCGATTGCGATTGGGCAGATGCTTAAACTTTGAGTATTCTGAAGACTACATAGGGGGTTTATTCTCAAGGCGTGATCCTCGAGAGGGTGGGCCTTTGGTTGATGTTGAGGTGCTTGGTTTAGTCGAGCTCATGTCTTTCTTGAAACTTGAGTCCGCGCAAGCTCAAGTCCATGAGAAATGTGCTTTCCTTCCTGAGAGTGATTACCTGGATTTGTCTGATAACATATGGCATTTGTTTTTCTTGATCAGCGTGCGCTCAATAAACTCGAAAAGGTTAGCGGTTTTTATCCATCACCTGAAATCTGCTCAACAGCGTGAAGGACAAGCACTGATCATTATGTGACGATACGCATTGGACAACTTAGGTTGCTATCAAATATCACGAGCAAAACCGCCGTCCTTTGATTCTAGTATTCAATAATATTCAGTTGAGTCAATATGATGTGAGGGTATGGCGTTGTGTGTGACGGCGGTGAAAGAAGAGATTGACTAAGATATCATCTTTGAATTTGATCTAGTCACCTCCAACGAAGCGATGATTCTTATAGTCTCTTGCTACAATTGCAGCAACGAGCTGAATGCTGGTCTCAAGCTGGCATTCTAACCATGATTTTCACTTCGGATGACCATTGGCCATACGCTCTCTTGCGGAAGAATGCCTCCAGGATGTCAGTGTTGACGATCAAAGATCTTACAAAGTCAGAAGCTATCAAAGCGATATGTGTTGAGCGAAGGGCATTATGGAACGAAGACCGTAGAGAAGGAGATGGGGAAATTGAGCAGGTTTGGAAGCTGGTCGGAGGCCGGATTGGACATCTAAGCTGGTGTATGAAGCATAAGGACATGATCAATGCCGCGAAGATTATCATCGAACGTGAAAAGCAGTGGCTTCTGTCACGAATCGGTTTGATTGTCGTGCGTATTTCTTTTCCAGCTATTTCACGATTCAGAGTACAGAGCCTCAGAAGCTTCTGATGTGAACTGACGCACGAAATCGTTGATCTTTCCAAAGGATTGTGATGATGGCAAGTAGTTACGCGTCCAAAATCTATCGTAATATTTTATTGATTAAACGATCTAATCATTCGCGGTTTAGATGTGATGGATGAACAAAAATGGTCGTCCAGTTCTTTTCTGTTGATGCAATCTTTAGCAAAGCAAGCAGAAGAAGAACTCGTATCAGGATCGGATACTGATGGATCTACCTTCCAGAAAGGTATTCTTTACTCAGATGCCAGACAGATAATGGTGTGTTGAAATTTCAATGGCGTCTGAAGCCCTCTATGCATCTGTCTCTCAGGATGCGCGTCGTTCAGACTGCTGACTTTGGTCGTCCTCTTTCATCAGACGCGAGCTGATTTTATTGATCAATTGGATCACGAAAACATGATTTCCATCGACATTGACTATCGGTGCGCTCTTCTCACATTCGATCAAATGCCTAAGCTATGCCAAACTCGAGCTTCGATGTGACTTTTCAGAGTAAGGCCAAACTCGGTGGTCATGTTGAACGTTATCAAAGAGATCTGTAACGAGCCTGATTTCGAAGAGAGACTGGAAAGTGTCATGGAAAGAATAGCTGCTATTGAGAGCTTAGGACGAACCCGAGAATTGACTTGGAAGATGGTACGTCCATCGGCTCTGTTTCCAATTGAAACATTGAGGAAACGAAAACAAAATTATACTTGATTTGTTGACATTGGTTTCTTTCTGATTCAAATCATAGGGTAAGAATGGAGATGGCATCATGAATATCAAACTAGAACGTGATTAAGCTATCTAGATCTTCTTTTGGATAAGCTGGATTCAGTTGTAATCGAAAATACTTCTCTCCCTCACCTGGCAATGCTTGAGTGTTTTCGGCTGCGCAAAAACAGTCGGATCGTCCCACTCTGTATGGGTACTCGAGTAATGATGCACAGAGATATAAATATCTGGTCGCTGTAGAATATGATGTGTACACAATATATCGGGGACGCACTTGATTACCGTGACCTACCGTGACCAAAGATACAAAGGCCGAACTACTGCCGATATGCAAAGTTGAGATGATCTAAACCTCATGAGCAACGTCAAAAACTTGACCCTGGATCCTTTGATTCAACCATGGTTTCCAATACTGGCTCGTCATGAATCATCGAAATGAATTCTGCAGAGTTATATGCGCTTTTTGTTCAAGACTTCGGGTCGTCTCCCGGTGTTGTTCCAAGCTGCTTGAGCACACCTTTTTGATTCCCACCCGAGGATAGGTAAATCTCGTGGGCAGACCAATCAGATCGTTCAACACTTTTGTCACCTTCACTCTGGTCTCATCTAGACTACTTACGAAGCCTTTCTGATGAATTCAACTGTGAACCCATTCCTCTATATAACTGCTGGACTGATTATTCTCGATACACAATTCGGGGTTTCGATATGATATGACTGGCTCTGCACGTCCTTTCATGGTCAGAATATCCTGACTATTTGCCGAACTCCTTCTATGGGGATAAGAGGGGCCTTACATTACATAGAACTAGCTGATGATTTTATCTGAGGTGTACCATTCCGTGAATGAGATTAATGTCAACGTACGTACTCTCGTACCAAGCAAAACAGTGAGCCTGTGTTTCCTTCTGCCAGTCAACTAGAATCAAATGAGACGATATATGCATTCGAAAGCTCGACATACAAACACAGAACATGCCAACAGCAATCTGGATATCAGGAAGCAAGTACGGGTTTGACTTTCTGTGGCGTAGTATTAACTGTATTCAATTGGATGACAACAACGCGATTCGAAGAACGTGACGACGTACCAAAGTGACTTGCTCGAGAAATCTCGTTTGTAAATTGTTCCCTATATAGTCTCTCAACGATCGCCCGATAACTCGCTCCATTCCATCTGACTCATAGCTCAAAGANTTCCTTTTCGATTCTACCACGATGAAACCCAACAACAACACATCCCACAATGACCGGAGACCTCAATCCAATGGTTGAGTTACGACTTTGATTCTGCTCATGACCTCACTCCTTTCATCTTTTTACACTCAAGGATTGTTCCAATCCCACCGCTTGCAAAAATCATAGTCTTCTCCAGAAAGAGCTCATCAGCCGGCTGAAGGCCGGCAGGATTCTGGGAGATTGAACACGGTGTTATCGATCTATGTGGATATCGATACACCTCTAGACAGCGCTGAGAAGCTGGCGCGTTTTTTTGCATGGCGCTCTTCTCTTCTTAAGCCTGTATACACACTGCTATCGACTGTGCTATCGCGTGTGATATCTTATAGGCCCTCGTTGGTCAATTCTCAAAATCATTACACACAAAAGATGATCGAGTTTGAGTGGAAATGTGGAAAGGGAAGTCTTGAAAACAGGACGTCGGAAGCAATTTAGATCGCTTAAACCTAGACAAGTTAAATCAGACCACATCGAGTCATGTTTGTGAAGATCATACAAAGATATAGTTAACAAGATGACGATGTCAAGTCTCTTTGGGCGAAATCAAGACAACGCAATGTCAATGGTACATGTCAGAGGAAGCTGAGCAAGGCATCACTCGCTTTATTTGAATGCTGATGTCGTCTACACAATAGGCACAAACAATCAACTATCAAGGAGTGTTCTTGTATTGTTCATGATTGTTATCTACATTCAAAGCGTTTGTGATGTTAATTTCCATGCAAAGCTATTGAAAGCAAGATAAAACCCCCTTTACAATTTTAGAGGGATCGAGATGAATCTAAACATCTGTACATAAGGTGCACCTTGATGCTTTAACCAAGATATTCTTGATTCTTGATAATGAATTTGTCGAAGTTATGACGGCTTTTCTAAAGTCTCGATGATGGATTCTCAAGCCTTTATACATACAGCATATGTATTGGTTGTTCCTCTGTACTTTTTTGTTAGTCTCACAAAAGTCTCAGAGCGAGGTCTCAGCAAAAGATCTATATGGTTACGCTCCCATACCCAGCGGGTTTCAAGCCGCTAGGTAGACATGATTTGGCAAGAATGTTTCCTCCAAGTGCTGCCCATGCTTTTATATGTTACTGGTCTCTTTGTTTGCTGGGACTCCTCCACATAATCCTTTCAATATCAATTGCATTCTGCTCCAAAATTGACCAAGTCTTCTGCTCTGCTTGTACAGTCAATCGTCTGTTTGAGGAAGACATTGACGTGGAATTGGCAAAGCTTCCGAATGCGATCGTGATATGGGAGGTTGCCAGATCCATTCACAAATTGTCACAACAGCAGCAAAAAGAAATCATCGCAGCTCATCCGCACAATGATCAGTTTTGTTTTGGGATACAGCCGTCTGGCGTTACCTCATTACCAACAGACGTCGAGGGAGCTGATCCTGAGCTTCTCACCCTCATCAGCTCCACTGAGGCAGAGCTAAGGGCCGAACAGGACAGAGTTGATGTGCGTCATCCCCAATGTTTCCTGAAGATAGCGGCAGTATTCATTGTTGACTGATCAAGTTCTGTCAGAAACCGACAACATCCATCTCGATCAATCCTCGAGAAGTCATCCGGCAAATACTTGCGCGGGGTCAGGTCCGTTTTGGTATCAACATATCACTAGAGGATGACAAACGAAGCATTACTCAAAAATTGAAACCTTGTAAAACGGGTGATTCAAATCTTTGGCAACGCACTTATGGGTCGGATTGTTTCATTCGGGTTCGTTTGAGTGAGAATTTGCTTCATGAAGCTAGCAAAGGGCGTAAAGAGCCTTTGGGGAAAAAACTTTGGAATCACCTCAACAGGCCCCTCTTCTTGGCACAGAAACAATATAGAGCGGCAGTGTTAAAAGAGGTGAGCTTTGAGTCTCAATCTGAAATCTCAAATTGTACTGAGTGGATGATGATCTATCCCTTACTTAGGATACAGTTTGGTTCTTCACGTCGCCTCAAAGCCCAGCTCCTCAACTAACCTTACGCGACCTGGTAGAGAAAGATATGCCAATCCGCTTGAATGGTGAAATGAGAATCTCGAAATTCGTAAGTTGTGTCATGGTTAATATGAGATGGGCATTAAGTTTAATTCATACTCTCTATTCTACCAGAATGCTCGTCTGCAATTGTCGTTGTCGAGTACCCAATCAACCATAACTTTCAAGCCATCACAAATTCGACGAGTTCCCGACATTCAATCTACCTCGCTGATGGTCAGCCCAGCCTTCATGAGCCGGATTTCCAAAACGCTAAAGCTTGGTTACAAGCCATGTTTGTAACCCCCCTTTAATGTCTTCCTTTCTTTTTGCCTCTAGCTACTCTTCTGACAGTCCTCTTCTCTACGCAAATATTTCAGCTATTGTTGGAGGAGCTCACACCGACCCTGATGCTTCATACACCGGACAAATCTACAGTTGGAGGATGTGCATGGAACCGGATATGATAAAAGGAAAGTCCATCCAGATGCGGGAAAGCGAACGAACCCGGGCTGGTGGCCAGACCCTCACCATTGTCTTTCATGCCATTGTATACGACAAAAAAGAATCTCGCTGGAACAAGATATCCAAATCAATAGACATCCCAAGGCGCGAGATTCAATTTGTTCAGATGAGTACAGCTCCAGCAGTTATGACCGACGGAGCAGCAGCAATCAGTAAATTTGCTGCCCAAAAGATCAAAGACAGTTTGCGGATGAAATTTCTGCCTTGTGAGTCAATATCTGTGATCAATGAGATTTTTCCAAAATGTAACATCTTAACTAACTGCATTCCTGTGGGCACTTCATTTGAAAAGCGGCATTTCAAGCCCGGATCATGAAAGCTAAGGGTCAGTACTACTTATGAGTCAATTTATCCTGGTCTTACGTCTCTCATTTCTGGTGATTGCAGGTCTTTGGTACTTATCAAGCCATGATGGAATCGAAGAAGATGACGAGTCTATGTGGATCGAGATCCGAGATAGCCAATGGAAAGCTGATGTTTCGTACCGTCATGATGTGGATATTCCATTCAACTTGGTCCGATCATCACGTCATGCCAAGACGGGGCATGTTAATCGACAGACCATTCCAGTTGAGTAATTTTGTAGGTTTTGTGAATCCTGAATATAAGTTGATTCCTTCAGTTGAACTTATGTTGATGAATCAGGTCTTGGCATCTCGAAAAGTGCCCGTCCAGACATTCACCGATCTCTTGAAGCTTGAATTCCGCAACGTTTTCGATTCCTTAGCGCACCTCAATCATCTAGTGGTCACTTCATACCTGGACACCAAATATGAAGCGCCCTTCAGCACGGAAGATGTCGAAGACTTGTCCGAGAGGTTTTCAAGGCGACCTCTGGATGCGATGGCAGAATGTACCACGTTGCTTAAGAGTGGCTTCCATGTTCGCGACCCTCGAGTCATCGATAGACTTGAACTGTCATGCAAGACAATTTTAGAGGGAATGGTCAGATGATTCCACATCTTGATTGGTACGATTACGATACTCAGATATATGTAGACATTGATCAATACCTGTCTTTTTGCAGACTAACTTCAAACTGACCGTGCCATATAGCACATCGGTCTACGCCATGCCTGACCCGTAAGTCCAATGTTGTGATTGATCAATCTATTTGAAACAATACATGAAGATTGGAATTGACGGTGGATGTCTTCTAACATTTAAGGACGGGAACTTTGAAGGAGGGCGAGGTGTTTTTACAACTTTCACATTTTGTGTAAGTTAGACTTTGTATTTCTTTCTTCAAAGACACAAAGCTGAATTGTTGGTCTTGAACGTGTCCAATCCTGGTGATGATTCAGGGACCAGGCGACGTCACTACCTATTCAAGTCCTTCGAGGAGAGTGTCTTGTTGCTAGATCGCCTTGCGTGCATGTGAGCGATGATAGATAAAATGTTTTTGACACAATCTCTTATTGATTCCCTTTACACAATCTGAAATGATAGCCATGTGATGTTCGCAAGGTGACAGCCGTAGCAAATCAAAACTTGGTACGTTATGATGATGTTCTGGTATGCTCGGTACTTGGAGAGCGGTCTCTATTGGACTATCTGTCCGGCGGTGAGTTTCTATCCAAAAAAAAAGCAAAAAGACATCAAAATCTAACTAACTGCATCTTTGCTAATCTATGTATACGCAGGTGATTACGATGGTAAATATGAATGTTGTTTTGTGTCGGGGCGAAAGGCACAGTGGCTCATTCTCCCTCAATACTCCCAGGTGATACGGTTACGGTTATTTGGGATCCTCAATTCACCGAACCATTTGTGAATGCGGATCCAGTTGCAGAATGCATCTCTCCAAAAGAGCTCAAAGAATATGAGAAGTATTTCGAAGGTGAGTCTGTTAATTTTCAGCACTGGTGGCTATTGTGTTCAGAGTCTCCATCACTAACTTCATCTTCGACTCCAAAGATAACGCACATCATCCCTCGCTCACTACCGGAACAGTCAAAGACTTTGTGAAGCTAGATGATACCAAGGGAAGCTACGAAGACTCATTGAGAATGTGTCAATTGGTGACCCTTTTTCAATCTACTGATTTCGGGCGCTACTCACAAATGCACAAAGTGTAAAGTTTCTTTCAAATTTTATCAGCCGCTAGAGATATGCTGAAGTTCAATTAATAATACCCAGGCTTGAATATTTGTATGGCGTGAGCGATCCCAGAACACAAAAATTTGGTTACGGTACGTCCTTCCTTGTATGATCGAAAGCCATAACTTTTGATTGATGTTATCACATTTAAACAGTATACATCAAATGTCTCGATGCTGCCAAGCAAGGTACGATGTTCCTTGGAAAATCTGATCACATTGTCTCTCATGGTTCATTATTCTTCATTATCATCAGGTATCTCGCTATCTACACAAGCGCATTCTATGTTGAAGAAGGAGTTCGAAACATTACCAGAACTCGGCCGTTACGATTTGAAGGAGGTTATACCTCTTCCTCCTTGGACTGAATTGCTCCAAGTGGAGAACCGGGAGGAGAGGGTGTGGTCTGAAAATAGAAGGAAAAAAATTTATCTTCCCAGAAAACGCAAACATGTCTTGGGTAAGTGATTTGCATTGGGTTGTTGAATTCTCCATGCGAAAAGCTGGCTTTGTTGATGTAGTGGTACATGTCACGACATACAGAGGCCTTTGTCGTTCTTGCCGAGCAGCAAAAGTCTCAATTGGTACAAGACTTGAAAAGTATTCCAGCCCGCGATGTTGATGAGGACTTGAGAAAGAGGTGGATCGATTTTCGTACTCGGACGGCAGCTAGTGATCATCCGGGCCATAAACTATTCAAATATTTGGACGATGTCATACGAGTATGTATATTTCTCTTATAAATTGTGTCCACTCTGATCCAATCACCAGAATTAATCTTTTTCTGTGTCTTACCTCCATAGAGGTCTTATTCTAGATATATACAGTCATTAGGCTCGACTCCGTATCGTATGACGCCGAACGTTACTCCAGCCCTGGAGATATTTTGGAATGAAGGATCCCTTGAAGAAGCCAAAAAAGCTGTCCAGGGAGATGAATATTGCTCTAGATACCTGGTGTCTAGCTCTTTACATGGTTATTGCTTATTGAAGGTATCTCATGTCTCCATATCGCTATCCACAGTGCCCGTGGAGAGCGCCCCAGGCGTCGGGGGCTCCAACAATGTACTCTTGAGGGCCCCAGACGTCTAGGGCGCTCTCCACAGGCACAGTGATCATGAACAATTTGTGTTAATGCAATCTTTCGTTGCAAATTCTACAGGCCTCTGCTGCCGCCGCAATCATGCGTCCTGGCGACCATTTTGCCTTTCATATGTCGTTTCCCGAGGTAAGCAAATTCTCGATTTCACTTTTAGAAGGCCAATCAAAGACTCAAAAATCCTGATTGTTTTTTCATCATCTATTTCAGCTGTGTTACCTCAAAAGTAGTGCTACAGAAGAGCAACACCTTTTTCGAACTGGATGTCAAGCAGGCGTGGGAAGAGCACCTAGGGCTATCACACACGACTCCAAGGATTTTCTGAGGGTGAGAAAGAAAATTGCAGTGTCTTGGCAGCCGTGAAATAAATTCATCTTTCTTGAAGTATTGCTCGAATATCTTGTATCTTATACCTAAACACGTATGGTATGTTAAATGGAAATTGTACCAGGTATCTAGTGTGAAATGAAGGAATCTTATCGGTTTGACAAATGGTGTGAGATCACTATACAATTAGTGTCTTAAACTATTGGATGCCTCCATACAACGAGATTCCAAAGGCGCGAAGATTAAGCTAGGTGTTCATTTCTCGGCATACATCTATGCATCCCAGTTGAATCCATTCCAGTTGAATTGGTTCCGAACCAATTGAATTTGTTCGGTAAGTCTTGCCAATATTCCTTCAGCTGGAGATGGTTCGACAAATGCAATTATTGCCGTCTCAAAACTCATTCGTGTAGGTGGTTTGTCGTTATCTTCCTTGAGAGTGAAGGAAGCATGTGGAACGCTGATCCCATGACCATCTGGTTTCCTACTATTGTGTTGCAGGAAGACATAAACCTCGTCCGGCTTTTGTTTACTCAAGTAAACCCACTTTTGACCCTTTCTATACCACCATGCCTGAAGTGCATTTTCAGGATCTGTTGGTTCGATTTTCCAATGCTGAGCATCCTTCTTTGAAAGTGAATCCCATATACAAAAACCGAGAGGATTGTCTTGAACAGTATGAATGGGCCTCCAGACATTTAGGATCACAATACCTTTATCTTCCATATGTTTTCTGAGTTCAATGTGACTTGGATCCTCTGACTGCAGAAGACCTTCTTTTAATTGGCTTTTCATAAATTCGGCCCCTTTTGGTGAAAGGTCAGAGTGAATTGCTGGAACTGGTTTGTATGATTCTGGTGAAGTGTGATCTCTAAAAAAAGCTGCATAGGGGACTGCTAATGTTGCTCCTGTCCTAGATATTCGAAGTGAATGAGCCTCTATTTGTTTAGTTTGAAGACGAATTTCCTTGAAGATTCTTACACCTCTTTTACAAGTTCGATCGAGTCTGACATGAGAGCATCACGGTGCTCATCAGATAATTCGACCAAGTCATCAACTCCTGCAACATGCCTGTTGGAAACATACAGTGCGTAAAGGCTAGTTTCAACTACAGCTTTCTCCGGGGCCGGCCCCGGCCGGCCCCGGTCCCAATTGTTGGTTAGAAAAAA
>MWRK01012988.1:0-10776 GCA_002157035.1 Melampsora medusae f. sp. deltoidis
GGCTTGAACCGGCTCATGGGAGAGGGATAGGTGTACAAAAGAGGGAGTTAGCTGGGGAGTTGTTGTTGAGTGGGCAGGTAGTGTAGGACCGGGTCAGGTATTGAGGATAGGGTACTGGTATTGTAACGGGACCGGATCGGGGATAGGTATAGGTTAGCTGGTGTAGGGCCGGATGGAATGGGACCGGGTCAGAGGATTAGTGTAAGATAGCAACGGTCGTGAGGGACATTATTTTAAGTATATAGATAGAAGAAATTATGGGTAATTTCGAGTCTGAGCGGTCAATAGTTGTGCAGGAGGTTTTGTGAGGGCGTTTGACCCCTCAAATTTGGGACAAATGATACAACATTGTATCGTGTGGGTGTCTAAACATTTCTTTTCTATTTGATGCACCTATGAAATATTTGCGACTCCTATGGAAGAAGTTATGGATAATTTTGAGCCTGGGCGGTAAATATAGGGGTGTGGGAGATCATGTGTGGGTGTTTGAGCCCTTAAATTTGAGTCATACGATACCACATTTTATTGAATGGAAGCCTTAGGATTGCTTATCAAGTTGATACACCCGTGAGCTCTCTGTGACTCCTACGGAGGATGTTATGGATAATTTTGATTCTGAACGCAGATAGGGGTGAGGGGAGATTGTGTGAGGGTATACAGAGTCTGCTGTGTGGTAGAAAGGTCTCAATAAGCTTATTTCTGATATCCCTAGCCTTACTGAAAATATTGATACAATTACCAATGTATTTGGAGAAGATTTGTAAAAGTTATAAATAATCTCAGTTTTTCTGTAGACAGCAAGTCATTAGCACATACCAGCAGTGACCATGCACTGAGACAAATTTTGGTGAGTGGGAATATATTATCACAATGATATTTTATAAAAGCCCTATCTTCACTGAGAAAATTGATGCCATCATCAGAATATTTGGATAAAATTTGTAGAAGTCATAAACAATATTGTTTTCCGTGAACAGCAAGTCATTGGTGTGTGCCAGAAATGACCATGCATTGAGATGACTCTTAGCGGGTGAAAATATAGCGTCAAGATGATTTCTTATGAAAGCCCCAACCTCACTGACAAAATTGATACAATCACCAGAATATCTGGATCACATTTTAAAAAAATCTAAATTATCACTGTTTTTTGCAAGTAAGTCATTAGTGTGTTACTGTTTAGAGAAAAACTGAGATTATTCATAACTCGTACAAATCTTCTCCAAATACATTGGTGATGGTATCAATATTTTAAGTAGCACTATGGATTTCAGAAATAATCTTATTGTGACCTTTCAACTACCCAGCAGACTGTGTATACCCACACACAATTTCCCCTCACCCCTACCTGCGGTCCACAATCAAAACTAGTCATAACTTCCTCCGTATGAGTCACAGAGAGCCCACAGGTGTATCAACTTGATAAGCAATCTTAAGGCTTCCAGTCCATAAAATGTGGTGTTGTATGACCCAAATTTGATGGGACAAACACCCACACATAATCTCTCGCACCCCTGTTTACCGCTCAGACTCGAAATTATCCATAACTTCCTCCATAGGAGTCACAAACATTTAATAGGTATATCATATTGGTAAACAACATTGAGGCCTCCATACAATTCAATTTCAAATCATTTGTCCCAAAATTGGAGTGATCAAACACTCTCACAACATATCCTGCACCTCCATTTCCTGCTCAGACTCAAATATCTATAACTTCGCCATGGGAGACACAAAGAGTTCATAGGTGCATCATATCATTAAGCAATTACTGTTCTTCAATATGATACAAGTTGAGGACACTTCCACTTTTAGGACCCAATCAAAACTAACCTCACCCAAAGCAATTCAAAAAGCAACCATGACCCACCAAAAAGATTTCCGTTATACTTTTTTTTACAAGGGATAGTAGAAGAACCTGAAGCATCAGATACAAGAGTTCAATTGATCTTCAACTTCTCAAAGAAATTGGAAACATAAATCAAATCTAGGAACAATTCAATTGATTAAGCATTCAACACAAATGATTGATTTACTTCATCCGATTCCATTTTATGTATGCGGCTGAGATAATTTTTAGACTACATTGGACTAATCTAGATAATAGATAATTCCCATCTTTTTAAACTAGCTTACCATGATCTAAATGCCTGGGATTTCTTATTCAAATTACTACATTTGATCCATACAAATTAGTAATAGTGATCTTCGATTTAAGATTCAAATTGAATCCATATCATCAACTTACCATTGTATCAGCTTCAAGCTCTTGCCCTTGTTACCAAGCTGTTATTTCTATAAATACATCTTCAAATCATGCGTTCGATTTCAAGGTCTTATTGGAACCTGCTAATCTAGTTGATTGTTCTGTGGATTTAGCTGAAATACAAATCAGATTGAAATATTTTAGGAATCAGTTTCCTACAATTCGATCTTCAACCGTTTTAACCAAAAAAAATCAGTAGATCTGGATGTGAAGAATTGGCTATGGATCAATTTTCAAGGTAAATTTAAAGAATTAACTGAGCTGAAAAGCTCAGTTGATGGTGCTGAATATATTCTGGTCTTACAGATCTTGAAATGAAATCGAGTTTTTGGTTCTTTTTCACAGCTCAATTGACTTGACAATCCTCAATCAGAGTGAGAAAACAAACAAATCAATACAGCAGCAGCTGCAGAGAACCAGCAACCTCACCAAACTCGGCAGCAGGTTCGTTAACGATTGGAACCTCTCAAGGATCCAACGTCAGGGCTCAAGCGTCACTTGATTGGAAATTAATGAAATAGGAAAGGCCAGGTGACTGGTAAAGAATCACGTATTAGTGATAAGGTAAAGTGCTGCGGCTGAGATCACTAATAAGTGAGAAAGAAAGATAGGCACCTGTTGGAAGGTGGCAAAAGTAAAGAGAAAAGATGTTTGAGTGAAGAAAACAATAGTGACACGCAAACAACTGCTCTTTATATAGTAATAATCTTTCTGGACATAGGTTTGACAACTGTTTGTGATTGTGAGTATCATTCATCTCATTGGGATTAGTGAAACAATGCTCAAAGGGGAAGGAATAAAGGTGTAAAGAAACAATGTAGCTTAAGCTCAAAGCGGACAAGTAGGATGGTTACTATTGTGATGAGAAAGAGAAAATAACTACTTCAATAGAAATTGAAAAAGCCTTCCGTTCAAACTCTGAATGATCAATAGTACCAATCTAATGCATTAAGGTTGCAGTGACAATTATTCCAGAAAAGTACTTTTGATTAATTGAACCACTGACAGACCACCCATTTCAGACCACCCATCTGCTACAGCCGCTTACTGATAAGAAACTTGGATGGCAGAAGAGATACAACCGTTTCATTTCTAAAGATCAAACCAGGGATTCAGGTATTGGCAAAAAAAGTGACTTTTTTTGAAGCAGTTTGGGAGATTTTCATCAATCACAAGAATTGCACGTCATAATGCAACCCACTTGATATGCACTGGAATGATTTCAGTAGCAATAATGTGATAAAAGATAGATTTTTGAAAAATTGGGAACAAAACGGAAAGTAAATATGAACAAGGTCTTGATATGACAGCGACTTCTCTGACTCCTGAGGTTGATGAAGATTACGTGAAATGTGAAAAAATTTCCGACAAATTTTCAAGGTGGGTACGAATTTCCATCAAAAGGATACCCATCATGTCATGGCACAGGCACTTTGAGTCAACCAAATCTTTGGAAGGGTTCTGAGATACAGAACCAGCAGATGCACTGGGATGTTCAACAGGTGTATCCACTAATTTGCTATTCTGTTTGGGAATAGTTACCACAGGACCTACCATGAGAACCTTCAGTTACTTTCAGTTGATCTATGCGTGCATGCCAGTGAAACACACCTTTTAGGTTTTTTATCATGGGTTGTGGTCTACGATTGGTGGAAGATGTGGTCTTGATGGTACTTGGAGCAGGCTTGGAAGTCGTGATATGCTTGCTGGTTTGTCCCACTTCATGGAAAGAAATAGTCAGCCATAAGACTGTTTTTCATTCAGCTTCATGAGACTTACCGTCAATTCTTTCTGCTTTTGAAAGCGGTGCTCTACAATTCTTTGAACCTGTAACATTCGGGACTGAGAGGAAGGGGGGGCGGGCTGATCGCGACGTGAGGTCTACTGGCAAAAGAATGTGACGTTGACCTTGAAGGGAAGATACATGATGACCACCTTTGAACTGTGAGTTAGACAAGATTGAGCGCTTGCTAGGTCCTTTGGCGTCATGGATAGAGGGAGTGGATGTGCCCCGCTTGGTGGAATTGCCAATGGCTTTGTACAAAAATGTGTGTCAGATTTGGAATTGCGCAGAGACAACAGATAATAACTCACTGTTGAGCTTGGAATTGAGGTCATCAATGGATTCAAGAGTCTTGTGGTGCATATCTGGTGTCTCCGTGTCTGATTTTTTTCAGAATTCAGAATGCCTTCTAACAGGTGTCAGAAAGGTCCAAAGTTCATGAGACCTACCATCAAGTCGCTCTTTTAAAAAGAAAGCTCCACGGTTCTTTGAGACTTTAAACCTTGGAACAGGGAGGAAGGAAGGGCGCGTGGCTGTTTGCAAAGTCAGATATATTGGCGAAGAACTTTCAGCTTGATCTTGAAGGGAAGATAAATGGAGACTTACCTTTGATCTGGGAGTTAGAGGCAAGCAAGCGCGTGCTACATTCCACGTCTTCATGAATAGAGTGAGTGATTTGCAATTGCACACGGCTTTCTTCTGAGATAGATGCACCCCGTTTATCAGAATTGCTGATGACTTTATACATAAAAGTCTATGCCAGATTTTGAATGACAGGATGCCAACAGATCAGAACTCATGTTTGGTATTGGAGTTGAGTTCAGAAATAGACCCATGAGTCTCGTGGTGCTCATTTGGCATCTCCCTGTCTAAAGCATTTGCCCAATTCAGAATACGTGCTTACAGAGGTCAGAATGATTCAAATTTCCTGAGACCTACCATTGAGTTCTTTTGAAACAAGTGCCCCACCCTTCTTTGAACCCGTAAAATCTGAGTCTGGGAGGAAGAAAGGGAGTGCGGAGGTTTGCAAAGTGGGAGGTTTTGGTGAAGAAACGTCAGCTTGACTTTGATCATGGAAGATAGATGATGACTTGCCTTTGATGTGGGAGTTGGACACAATCAGGTACATGTTAGATCCTTCTTCTTCTTGGCTAGGTGGAGTGTTTTGCGATTGCACATTGCTATCTTCTGAGAAAGACACTCCCCGTTTGGTAGAATTGCTGATTGCTTTATACACAAAAGGGTGTGTGAGATTTTGTATTCCACATTATCAACAGATAAGAACTCACTGTTGAGATTGGTCTTGGGGTCAGAAATAGATCCACAAGTCTTGTAGTGCTTATTTTCTACAAGAAATTTCGAATTTGGAATAAGTACTGTCAGAGGTCTTAAAGTTTCAAAGTTCATGAGACATACCATTGAGTCTTTCTAGAATAAGTGCTCCACATTTCTTTGGAAACGCAAAATCCGGAACTGGGAGGACGGGGGGGTGTGTGGTTGGTTTCAAGGTGAGAGCTATCGGTGCAGAAACGTCAGCTTGATTCTGAAGGGAAGATATGCAATGACTTGCCTTTTATCTGGGAGTTAGAACCAATCAATTGCTTGCTAGATGACTGGTCTTTGTGAATAGGGAGCGCAATCTGCAATTACACATGGCTTTCCTCTGAGACAGACGTACCCCGTTGGTTAGAAGCGCTGATGCCGGTATATACACAAGCGTGTGTCAGATCTTGAAATTCGTAGTGACAATATATAAGAACTCACTTTTGAGCTCAGAAGTGAGGTCAGAAGTAGATCCATAAGTCTTGTGATTCTTATTTGGCGTCTCCAGGTCTGAAAGATCTGTACAATTTAGAATGGTTATGGCAGACGTTATAGAGAGGTAGAAACCAACCTGAACAGATCTGAGAGTGAGCTCTTTTGGGCCTTGGCGCTGAAAGACCTAACAAGGGAGGAGCTATCATTCTCATGAGTAATGGTCTAATGATAGGCGTGGTGTAATGCACTACTTACAATCCTCATCAACTATATCCATCCCAAAGGGGGGAGACTCCATCGCGATTGAGTGGCTTGAGCCGGAGATCTCATCTGAGAACTCGTCGGCGTGCAAATGCATGTGTGAATGTGAACTGCTGGTTTTGCTACAACTTGAATACAGAAGAAGAGAAAATTCATGAGGAGCCTCCCCGGGTGCCAGGAGGGGACTGGACATGATGAGTAGGAGGATCAAACACCGGATATGTGAAAGTAGACAAAGTTGCTGACACATGTCAAGAGATAAGTGGAAGAGCTTTGTAAGAACACTGGTCTTGAACAAAGGTACTCTGTGACAAAACCATGGAGAAAGGCTCATGGACATTGGACCCGTTAGGACGGCTGTTGGAAGGCCCAAACTATGAATCAAGTGTTTTGTTTAGGTTTTGCAAGCGGGGTTTTTAGAACATAGGCATGTCATTTCAATAACACGGGCATCTACTCTTATTGGATAGAATTTGCACGTGGGATTGATTCATTCATTATATGTTTCAAAGGCGGGGAGTTTGAAAATAGGGATGTGTTCAATTTGGGACAGTTGAGACCTACGTAATAATCGACAAGGATTGACATGGGTGTTGTCTGTTTACCAACAATAACAAGATGAAAAGGGACACCATGGGTTGAGATCCCAAAGCCTCGCACCAATCCAGAGATCCAAGATGAATTCAGAATTTCTGGTTTGAGACTCCTGTAGATCTTGCTATACGAGTTTGACAAATGAAAAGGATAAGGGGAAGGTGAAAAAAAAGCACTTGACATCACTTTGGGATGTCTATGTCTGATATCTTCAAAGGGACCACCTAACACAATGATAGCTTTAAGGAATAAGGAAGAAGTCGTAGTTGAATGACAAGAGGAAGTCATGATGGTATCTCCTTGACTGGTACTCTTTCTACATTTCATCCCTTTCAAGGTGAACTCACCAGCATTGACGAATCATCATGTATAGCCTTATGAATATAAATCAGAATGACTGCAAACAACCGGTTTCTGCTTCAACACAACCTTCAGTGCCCGAAATTCATCCCTTGTTTATTACTCGATTATATCAGTGTAAGTCAATAGTTTACCCCATATTCATTATCCACCTTATCCTCACTAATCTCTCCATCATTAAATCAATTTTACCCGTTTATTCACCGAGCTTCAATTCTGACATTTTCATAGGCATGTCCACTGTCAAGGTTTTTAACAGTCCTACTTTCTCTTTTGCTTCTCTCGATCAATTTCCTGATTCTCCATTCATTCACATACTTCAAACCACGAAAGAACGAGTTTCTCACCTAGAAATTGTAATCGAGAATTTCGCCGAAGGACTGTTTCAATCGTCAAAAGAGCAAGAATACAGGACGCTTTTTTCGTATTTTCTCTATGTGGCCAATTCTGGTAAATCTAATGCATTTTTCAATAGACGCGATGAAGACTTCATATCATCTGAACCGAGCAAAGAAAGATATCAACAGACTTCAGTCACGTGTTGAAGCTTTAGAAGTCGAAACCATTGATCTGAAGCATGAACTAGACATTGCCTACTCCTTGATCAAGGGGCATAGGAGAGTGTTACGTAAGATTATTGAAGGCGCTGATCCTGGGAGTATCAATCTTCGGGAGGAATATGACTACGACTCCGAGGACAATCAAGCGAATCAGTATGCTGGTCCTAGCGACAACACGACCGCTCAAACAAACACTGATGGCTAGAATATTCTTCACCCAACATTAACTCAGATTGAGTTTGACTCAATGACTCTGTGATACTTTATTCTATTATATTTTGTTTCTTTTCTTGGAGACTTTGAAAACTTTGTAGCGTTGACTTTAACAGTTTTGTAAAATGAGTTGGTTATTAAATTCCACTTCTTGGGGATCTACTCTAACTAGTCTCCTGTTGTACTAGATCAAGTCATGGTTTATATCAAGAGTTAGTAGAAATTGAAATCAAAATCAAAATGGAAGGAGATTCATAAGTAGTTTGCCATCAAATATCAAAAACAATATAATCTTAAAAAAGCAATACCAATGACAATATTGTTCAAAAAAATGACTAAGGGTATAAACTTCAGAACTACAACTGTAAATATCAAATTGAATTTTTTGTTCATCAACTACTTCTGAAGCTCTATAATTCCAAGTTGGAAAATTTAAAGGGGGTTCATAAGACTGATTCATTATAACATAACTTCAGTTGTTTTGTTTACGTGACCTCCACAAAACTGGACCCACTCCTAACATGAAAACATAACCCGTTGTCGATCTTCTTGCAGGAAGATCTTCAGCCCAATCCTCAGCTGAATATGCTGTTGGATTTGAATCACTACCACCTAAAGTTCACTTTAATTCTGAGCGAGCTGGGTCAAAACCGGTCAGAACACAACATGGAATCTTGGAAATAGAGGAGGTGAGGTGAGGACGAACCGAGAGGGGATCCAGGGGTACGATGTGCGGATTGGGTGTGAAACTTTCCACGTGGCAAGCAGGGAATCGGGCGGCGGATGTAGCCCGAGACCTCCTCTCACAGGGTTTGTGGTTGACCCCATCCACGGTGTAATACGGCAGCTGCATTCATGCTTTTGTTGTAGTTATCACTGTTGTTCGATAGACTGACAAATGATTTGGTTCCGAGATCAACATCTATACCTTCTAATGATGTGCTCACAAAAGTTGCAGTCAAAGTGATCCAGGTCGCTAAACTATAAATCAAAAATCCAATAGATGTCAATTTCTTGGTTATTGGCTTTGTGACAAGTGTAGAAGATCTTTACTAAAGGTCACGTTTCCGGCAAAGTTTTTAGTACACGTTCAACAAGCGAGGTGAGGATTCCACAAGCGGGATATTTTCTTCTGGAGATGACCTGCCCTTTTGATGTCTCAATTGCAGTACATAGCGAGTTCAAACAACGTAGTAGGCCGAGCAAGTCGATGAGCCAAGAAATTACCAAAAGCACGAGAGAAAAGGTTTGTGTTTCAAATAGAACAATCAAATGATAGTCAATCAAGATGAGAAAAGTTTTTGAATTGATGTGTGTTCGAGAAAAAGAATGACTTACAAGGATGAAAGTCCAGAGAAAGCACTAGAAATGAGTGTGACAATAAAAGGTATCATTCCAGGTGATGTTCTCGCAAATTGAGAAATATGATCAGGTCCTGAGATTTGATGATAAGATATTATACTAAAAATTCCAATAGGAAATCCAATAATTTGACCTAAAATTACTATCCACCACCAACAAACTCTTGGATGAAACGAAGTCAGAAGTTTGAAATAAGATTTGTGTTCTTGATTTGTAGGTATATCATCTTGGATTTTGGTGTCGAGTTTATCTACTTCGTCAGATCCATTAAATTGGTTTAGCTCCAAGATTGGAGTAGATGAATCGAATTGAAAAGTAGAAAGATAAAGTGAAGTAACAGGCCAAGATGGAAATGAGGTAGTGTCGGGTGTATTGTTGAAGGTGTTCTGTCTACCATGTTGGGTTGTGAATCGAATTGATGACTGATTTGAGAACCAAAGACAGTTAGAGATGAAGAATACGTAATATGGTTGACGGGTTAACAAATCGTCGCACCGGTCTATCCGGTGATGGATATTGGTCTAGGTTAGACGGTAGACCATATTAGGGCTGCGTCGGGCTATTTTCGGCACAGGGCCCTCCGAGGAATTTGTCCCGGGGTGTATCCGTGGGATCTCACAAATCCTTGATGCTCTTATCCAACGGGTTAAGTTTGGGGTTGTTCCTGGAATTTGTGGTTGTTCCATCAGGTGTTCAGTCGGAGACAATGAGCGTTCAGTCAGGAAGACGTCAGAAAGACTAAGTGTTCAGGTCAGCTGGGCGCCCATTGGCCTGCGCCTGGACTCAGATTGCCTGAGCGTGGACTCTGACTGATGAGTTTCAGTCGTACAGAAGCTTGCCTTTGTCTTGCGATTGCAAGACAAATGCAAGACAAATGCGAGCAAAATGCGAGCGAAATGCGATCACCAAAGGGCCCCCGACGTCGGGGGCCTTCTCCACGGGCACTGTGGGGGTCTTACTCGCCGGCTTGCCTCCTGAAGAAAAGATGGTGGCAATATATGCTACTGCAGAGGAAGTGTTTACAACAGAGACAACACATGGTCTTCATGAGGAATTGATCTGGCTCTACGGGTCAACCACTTTCTCTGATGTTCCCCTGCTTCACCTTCATAGTAGTATCCTCTTCTCCTTGTCAGTCTTATTGCCTTGTACTTGATACGGCCTCATTGTACAAAATATTGCCTGTCTATGCTTTCCTCTGACATCTGGTTCATCAAACAAACCACACCTACAGTGCATGCACTTAAGCTATTTCTGGTGAAGCTTGGCATTCTGTGATGCACAGAAATTGCATTTGGTGAAATGTGTTTGATATCCTTATTTACAAGCATCCTATAAATCAAAGAATGCTTGTAAAATGCAATTTCTCATCACATTTCAAGGATTTGATCCAATCCATTCTTGTACACAGAAATCACGTTCTGTGATCCAAGGTCTTTTTGCAATATTGCACAAGTCTCCTTCTATCATACAGATGTTGTCAAATTTGTGACAAGTCCCACCCTCATGTACAGAATACTACAAACCACTCAACAGTCCTCTTCCATCACCTTCTTTCACCATGACCATACTTCTGAATCGCACTCAACTCAATCAACACCCAATGCATCAATCTGAAGATA
>MWRK01013041.1:0-10420 GCA_002157035.1 Melampsora medusae f. sp. deltoidis
AATGAAGGCATTGGAAAGATGGCCCGAAATCATCCAATTCGAAATGCAGCCACACCACTTGCAAGAGCCATCCATGAGTTCACTCGAATGCTTATGGGGATCCCACGCAAAACAAGGGGCTCCTCAGCGCTGGACTTTGCTGTAGAGCAAAAACTTCCTGACCCTCCATCCAAGCAAGAACGCCATGATTGGGAGACTTGGAGACAACAAAGGAAAAACTACATTCGTGAGGCACAGGATCAAGCAATGCAAAGATACATTTCCAAAAAACCACCTGGGTTTAAACCAAATCAAAAACAGAAGAAGACTGTTGAAAAAGATGCGGCAGAAATGGCGGTTCTGAAAAAGCCAATGGAGCCTGTAATCTTTACTTCTCGCATCAGGTCTGGTGGACGTACAAGATACCCATACCATTTCGCATCCCAATGCAAGTCACGCTTGGCTATGGCTGGGTTCCCTAGGTGCACCTTTGACTGTGGCGCGTCTTATGATTCACCTTGGAACTCAGCAACTTCAACTATCGTTTTAGCTCATTGGGTCAAAGCGTACAAAGCCCATTGTGCGACAAGCTTTGGTATCATAGCCGCTGATAACCCTCCTGCAAACCGCGAGGAGGTTCTACGGCGCTGGTGTGGTAACAAGACTGCCAAGTACAAAGAACAGGCTAAAAATTCCGAGCTGTCCAAAACTTTGGAAGGTAAAAAGAAACTTGAAGAACACCTTGATGCTGCACATATCATGAAAATCAAAAGAAGACAGAAAACTAAAGTTGGTCTTGTGTATCTCTGTCAGTTATGCAATGTGGTTGAGATGCTGAATTTGATTCTTATCCGATCAGATCTATGAGGCAAGAGTGATGGAAGCCGTGAAAATATTTCGCCACAATTCACCTGAGGCTCAGATGGTCTCTCATCCTGAGATTCATTTGGATGATGAGCTAGTCACTACTGGCACAAACTCGTGCGGGTCTCGTCAAAAATTGTGTCTTGGATGGCGATGCACCAAGTTAGATGCATTTATCAACGGACTTGATGTGGCCCATGGGGCCCGCAAGATACTTCCAAAGGACAAGAGATTGGCCAAGCATCTGGTTGAAAGAGGTGTCTACGCACCCACACCGGATCAATATTGCTTTCCTCCTAAAGGATTTCAAGAATCGCTCATTTCTCAGATATGGTTAGATCAGCAAGAGGGTTTGGTGTTGGCAGAGCTGGACTTGGATGAACGTAATTGGGTGAATATTGAGGAGGCGATTGCAGAACTCATGGGTTGCTTCCAGTCTTGTGCAAGCCAGGCTGAAGCTTGGGCAACACCAAGTGGGTCAAACTTGATGATGGCAAGTTCATCATAAGCATGGTCAAAGGTCAGTTAAGCTTGCTCGAGTTCATAATGTTACACTACAAAATATTTCATCTTTTCCCATGGGATCAGAAAACCCCAGGTAACATAGAAAACTGAACTATAGTTTCCTAATATCATAGGCCTATATCTGTGCGATGTCTATGTAAAGCCATCTTCAAATTGTACTGTACTAGGTCTCTTGATATTTAAAATCCTATACTCACAAAAAATTGTAGGAATGACCTTTGGGCTCTTATAAGTACCACCGAGAAGCCAAACAATGCTTCTATGTTGCTTTGTTTAAAACTGTCAACATGGAAGAAAGGAATATTCAAAGTCATGACATGTGTATTAATACATCAAATGTTTCGTATTCAAGTTTGGGATGACAAAATTTCTTTCCTTGCTTTGACTCAGTTTTTTAATTGCACATAGCTTTTTGTTCTGGCACACTAAGGGTGACACAAAGAAATACCGTAGAGGTCTCTGATTCATACGAAGAATTGGATAGATTTAGAAGTAGCATAATTATCACCCATTTGAAGAGTGTTACATTTGTTAATCAGTCAAGTTGATTCGGGTGCGGTCGTCGTGGCAGCTTCGGAATCCTGGAAATCACATGTGCGTTTGCTGGGGTTAATAATCAAGAGGGAGAGAGTGATACAAGTCAGCATCATATTTCAATTAGATTGTCTTTTTGATAAAGCTACTCACGTTTCCTCGGAATAGATGGCTTTGAGATGTGCCATGTGCTTATTAAAACGGTCAAAGATGCTCATAAAGTGTTGATATTTTCTAAGCAAAGTCTTGAGTTGTTTTTTGTAAAGCTTGCGGTGAGGAGTAACTTCAGGGTCATGTGAACGCAATAACATCTGAGTGTAAGCAATAGCATCCTGAGACACGGTGAGGTTAACAGTGATGTCGTGAATCTCGTCTTCCGAAGTGCTGATCGCGTCCCATATTGCTCCAAGCTCGATTGTGTTAAGGAATTTGAAGGCTCCTATATGATGAGCAATGCCATCCTCAACGTTATGGTAGAAACCGATCTCTAGGGTGCGTTGAACATAGATTCCAAAATGACTGGTACGTTCAGGTGTAGTGGCCTGTACGATAGGTGAAGTCGGTTCTTGGTCATGAAAAGCAAGGGCTCGAAGTTCAGGAATCAGGCTCTCATGCGGGTGGTGATAGAAGGCTGGAATCATCGTGAACAACTGATTTCGTGAATAGATCTTCAGCCATCAGGAAGAAAGCAAAACGTAAGAGCTGTTGTCAGAGACCACTGACCAATTCAAGGTATACGTCTGATAAATCAAGTCAAAGTAGGATGATCGCACTTTTCTGGGATGATCAAACAATCTCTTTATTATCTATATAACAAGGGCTCTATACAAAATAACATATCAGAACAACTTGGATGAAATCCCTCTTCACGTATATGTCGATCCACTTACATTCTGCCCTCTTCGTTATTGAGGGCTCCTTAATTAAGACAATCAAAATACTTATTTATATATGTCAATCACTGTGAGGTGGGTTGCATATCTTCAATATATACTCAACTAGTCATGTGAGATTAGAAAACCAGCGCAATATCCATAGAAATTCAGGTTTTCTAACACCGGTGTTTTCTAATTGCTACGTGACAAACACTGCAGCCTAATTATGCTTTGTCACTGGGATGAAGTACAAAACGTTCGACTCTTAGGCCTTCACATCCTTTGTGATTCTGAACTCTCAGAGATTGAGATTGGAAGCAACGAATTCAATTTGATAAGACTCACATTATACATACATGCTGTCGTGGGGATCAGGCCGACACCCTTTTGACGAATCCAAATATGACAAATGTGATCCCCACTACAGGAAACTCCACCGAATTCTCCTTTCACGCATCATTATTATAAGTATATGACCTCAACTCTCATGAACTCTATCCCTGAAGGGTTCTGAGAATCACCCTCAAGAACATCATCGTATGGTTTGGTCTTTCTTTCACTTACATCGCTTGATTCTCATCTTTCAAATGTGTTGATTGAAACCCCCTCATAACTTTCTATCTCATTGTTTTACAAGCTGTCAGTTGCTACTAAATATACCAAATTGATCTACTAATCCGAGGTGCCGATAAAGTATAAAAATTTAGTAAGCCTCTTCATCATTTTCTTACTTCTGATTGTAGCTTTGTCCATTGATGTTTTCAAATACACTTCCGTTTGTCATGTGATCAGATTTTTCAAGATTTTTCTCCGATCTAAGATGTCACGGAACGGAAGCAAACCACAACCCTCTACTACCAGATCTACTACTAAACTCAAGCTCAGTGGATCGGCAAGTAACGAGGCCCAGCACAAGCCCAACGTGAACTTGGTATCAGCTCAAGGCGAGATCACCTCACCAAGCGGATCGTTCCCGGGACGTCGACCATCTGCAGCGTCACCAACTGCCAAGTCCAACAATCCAAAAGCGCCTTCTAATCCCTCTGACGCCTTCGATATCACTAAGCATCCGCTTTACCCTCAAGTTCAAGCACTTCATTCGGACTTGCGACCCTTCTTGCACCATGATTGGGAGACAAACACCAGTTACAAACTTACCAAGCTCAAATGTTACCAGATCTTATTTCATTTCAATCCCGAAACGACTGCTCGGCCAACTCAAAAGAGGGAGTTTTTGGTTAACAAGCTCAAAACAGATCTTCTTCCCGACTTACTGCCTTTCTCTATACCACCACCACCACCGGCCAACAACTTCATGGAGACCGACGATGGATCAAGTGATGATTATGATCCACTTCACCGTAGGACCACAATCTCCATGCTTGTAGAGACTATTGAGAAGCTTAACCCTTGTGTTAAAGTCTCTAAAATTGCACTCAAGGATGACGTGCTCGTTCTTTATAAGCATTACGTCAATCCAAATATTCAACTTCCTCCTTCTGAATTTACAAAGCAACCACGCGCTGTCCGTTCGAAACTTGTTCCAAAACTCAGCATCCAAGTGATCCGATATCATCTTCAATCCTACCACCCTGAATTGTTCTTGAATTTACCAGTATTACGACTAGCAAACTATATCACCTTATACAGAAAATTCATATTAGAAGAATCCCCCAAACCAGAGGACGAAGAACTAGTCCCCGGTTGTCACTATTGGATCAACAAGGACGTGTTGAAGGAGGGCTCCAGCAAGAATGTGTAAGCGTAAAGAAGTAAACAGATTGTAAGTTTCATCTTTAGATGATTCCTGCGTCTGGAAGTAACTTGATCAACTGATTGTTTTCTGATCTAGAAGATGATCTGTGTACGCATCTGCAAGCTTCTCTATCCAGCGTGCAACAAAATGTTTCAAGATTTACACGTACATGCGGCGTGTGCTATCAATGATCTCCATT
Source organism: Melampsora medusae f. sp. deltoidis (assembly GCA_002157035.1). Taxonomy (NCBI): domain Eukaryota; kingdom Fungi; phylum Basidiomycota; class Pucciniomycetes; order Pucciniales; family Melampsoraceae; genus Melampsora; species Melampsora medusae. Next base: position 4,733 of record MWRK01013041.1, read on the forward strand.
TTCACTCAAGCTCAAACTTGTGTGGATGGTATAATTTCATATTTATCTTCGTGTCATTGTATTTGTATGCTTTCTATACATGACTGGCTTATCTATGTAGTCTATACCAACACATAAAATGATCATGTCCTAATTATGGCTGAAGTTTTCTTTGTTTCTAATTTCAGACATGTGTTCTGGTGGAATGACCTTGGGTTATACTTTCTTACATATCTGAAATGAAGTATTCTATGACAATTTTTACTTACTCGAGTGCCGGAGAGTGTACACCACGAACTCTGTTTTTGTTGGAAAGCCGGTGTCAGGAGGTTTTACAGATTGGCCGCTTATGACGGCCCGGTGGATCACTATTGGACTCTCGGGCTTTGATCCGGTTTCCGCACAGTGAAGTTTGATGCAGTTGTTCAACCACTTGGCTAGTAGTTGAACAACCGCATCAGAGTTTACTGCGCGCAATGCTGTGGTCACCTGCATGCGATTTTTGTCTTACCCTTCCTAATGAAGGAAGATGTTTCATTGAAACATTCAAATTCCCTTCAAACCATCACAGGAAGGCAAGGAAGATCAAACTTGCCTAAGTCACTCGCTCCTCGCGAGACGTCGAATATCAATCTTATCATTATACTTATGCCTTGATCAAAGTAAACGTTATCACCAATCAACTCGAAGGTCCATATTTATATTACTTCCAACCGCATCATTCCACTTTTCCCTTGATCAAAGGAGGTCACATATCATTTCTCGAATGAGAATCATTTTAAACAATCTCAATCAATGGGCCCGACAAACGGCTGGATCAAAAGATTGTCGAGGTCGAAGATCATGCCATAGTTTCTTCATCTCACTATTCCAGATGTGTATTGTTGACCTCGAAAAAACTTTGTGGCTGCATGAGACAGTATTTAACATACAATCATCACCAGTGCAATCATGGACCAGTTCGATTGGAAGACGATTTGATCAAACTTCTGTCTTCATGTAGTTCAATCGCTTTAAGGATCGGTGTAATGTAGCCGGCTTCTGAATCAAATTTATTTTCAGGGATGAATTATGTACAAGGAGTTGAGACGATTCAAGAAGTCTTGATTCAATTATTTAATATAAACTGATTGTTTGATATCAGTTTGAGAACCAATTTAACTCTCACATACTTATTGTGAAAGAAGTATTTCAGGAGGGGCCTTCACCGCGTGTCTAATTACAAGAACCCTGCCAATTTGCATTTCAATGTTGCGAGCTATTTCACTTTTTCTTTGACTTCTTTTCTACTCACATAATCAGTCGAATAAGTCTGATCTTGTCCTTGTCTGTGCTAAATGAGCACTCGGCAGAAGAAAACTGGGCAGGCCCATAGGATAGTTTGTCGCTGTGAAGCATTCCAATGCAATGTTGGGGTCTATGTTGATGCTTCCGGCAATAATCAACCAGGAGTGGAGCTTACTCGCGAAGCATACGAAGCTCATCGGAGCGTCGAAATTCGTAATCGCGCGCGTGCCACCTTATCACCATCTACTTCGTCCTCAAGAACACCACCACAGACACCGCCCCATTCGAATCGGTATGCTTTGGGAAGTCCCACAGATATAACGTCCCCTTTAGCTTGCATGACCTTGAATCAGTCAGAAGCAGAAGACCTCCAGCCCCGTGGTTCTCGATCTCATCCTTTATCTCCAGCACAGAGTCATGTCGTATCACGTCTTTTGCACAATGCTGATGAAGATGATATAGAGACTGGTGATTTACAAGGCGATGCCGGCAGTGAAACAGCCCCAATTGAATCAGAGATGATATGCTCGGCTGCTCTTTTGGCAAGGGAATCTGGCGTTGAGCCTTATGATTGCAGTACGTTTGCATATACATATTTATCTCTATAGTCTATATTCTATATTCTACATGCGAGCTTCATGATCCTAATCACAAATCTATTTTGTTGATATCATCTTAGGTAAATTCTTCGACTTCTCCCTAGAGAATGTCAAACCACTTTGTCTTCACACTGCACTCACGTCAGCGATAGTCAATATATATGACCACTCATTGCAAAAGACAGCTTCCTGGCTTCTTGGTGCGCAGCGAAACACGATCGAACTTTCGGTGACTACTGGGCTTGTGCCCAATCTGGAAGAGAGTCCTTCCTCCCTTCTTCCTGGAGAGACAGCTGCTCTAAATCAAATACCACGCACAATTGGCACCGTCATTGGCTGGCTTCGAGTAGACCCAGAACTTACCTTGATGAACTGCTGCAAAGGTTGCTTTGCTTTGTACCCAATCAGCAGCACGCCACAGAATTGTACTCATTGTATCTCTAGGATTCCGGGAGGACCGGCCTTGAATGACGCAAATACTCCGCTGGAAACCTCTGTAGCCCCAGAAACCTCTGTAGCCCCAGATTTGAATCAAGACTTCTCCGAAGATGTATCCAGAGAGCCTCTAATTCGAATTTCTAGAAACAAGCAGCTGCCTGTCCGTCAATATGCTTTTCAAAATCTATCAACTTGGATTGCTTGCTTGATGTCTCGTCCAAAGGTGGAGCAGTGGCTTGATGAATCACTTGTAGAGTCATCCAAACCATACAACCCGGACAATGTGATCAATGATATTCATCAATCGAAGATATGGAAAGGATTTAAAGGGCCCAATGGCCAAGAATTTTGTAAAAAAAGTGGCAATCTGGTTTTTGGCATGTTTGTTGACGGAATCAATCCGTTTGGAAATAAGCAAAGTGGACATCATACGTCTATAACTTTCATCGTACTTGTATGCCTTACCCTTCCGATCCACATACGATATTGTCCCAAAAATCTCTTCCTTGCCGGAATAGTCCCAGGACCACGTGAACCGTCACTCGAGCAAATGAACTGGGTGCTACGCCCAATTGTTACTCAGCTAAAAGAACTTTGGAACCCCGGTCTGCTCCTATCTCGAACTCATCTTTACAAACACGGCCGCCTCATCAGAGCAGCACTCCTACCATTCATAGCCGGCATACCTGCTCTAAGGCGCTCTCTTGGTTTCCCCAGTGCCACAGCAACTTTTTTCTGCTCGTATTGCCTGCTAAAAAAATCCGATATCAACAACTTCGAACGAACCACGTGGCCAGTACGTACGTGCTGCCAGCACAAAACATGGGCGCAACAGGCTCGTGATGCTCAAACAGTAGCAGAGCGTAAACATATCTTTAAAACTCACGGCGTTCGCTACTCGGTATTGAATGATTTGGAATATTGGGACATCATCGAGAATCATGTTGTTGATTCAATGCATAATTTATTACTTGGACTACTTATGTCACACTGTCAACGCTTTTGGGCAATGAAAGAATTAACAAGTGATGAAGATAAGACTCCAGGAATCAGTACAAAAGAACTATTAGACCTGGTCGCAGAACATTCACACCCACTTCCAAAGCAGCATACCAAAACTTCACCATTGCTAGACAGCAATGAAAATTCTCACTACGGACTCATGCAAGATTCATTCGAAGATAGCACTGATACAAGTGACACCGATTTCGATCCATCGGGTGATAGTGGGTGGGATGGAGAATGGGCTGCACCACCTCTTGATGAGATCATCTTGGACTCGATGATGTTGAAAAAGATAAATACAATGCTACCTAGAATTCACATTCCATCGTGGATCAAGCGAGCTATTCCCGTTCTTGGAAAAGCTTCTTTCGGTAAACTCAAAGCTGATGAATGGAGAAATCTTTTCTCCATTCAATTACCATTAATCTTAATTCCCATATGGTCCGGACAAGATCATGTGAAGACTTCTCTTCTGAAGAACTTCGGTCACTTAGTATCCCTTGTCAATCTGGCTCTCAAACGTGCAATCGCCCCTGAAGATATCCGAAGATACCGATATCACATCCGAGAGTACCTAGAGGGCTCAGTGATCCTATTTCAACATTGTAAATTGACGCCAAACCATCATATGGCCATCCATCTTGCTGATTGTTTGGAAAAGTTTGGTTCTGTACGCGCTTGGTGGTCATTTCCATACGAGCGCCTCATGGGAAGTATACTTAAATCATGTCATAATAACCATATAGGTAAGCCGAAAGATTCTAAATCTATTAACAAGATTTTTTCTGATCATGTGGTGCGTTTATTTCATATCTTTCAGGCGAACTTGAAATAACCTTCCTCAAAAGTTTCTGCCGCGGTGGAAACTTAGCCGCCCTCCTTCAAGATGTTGACAAACTCCCAGAAGCATTGAGGCCGTACATTGATCAATTAAAAGCTTTCACTACCCCAAATTACAAATTTACCAAGGAGTTTAGAAAAGTATATTTTTTTTAAAAAAAAATACAGACTTTTCTAAACTCCTGTCATGGGGTCACACTATGCAACACAAATTGAGAGCCCCGTATGCATTACTAATACCTGTCCCATTCAAACACCCAACAATAGCCTTTGAGACTATTGAACCTGAGCCATTCACAATTTTTACTCAAGAAAATAATTGAAAGATCAACCAATTCTTTGACACATCTTTGACACATATTTTCAGAAGTTGTTAAGCCAAAGGCATCCTTGCCTATCGCTGGCTGAAGGATGTTGATTACTCCATTGGACCCTACACATCAGCTCCTATAGTTTGTACAGACGGATTTCTTTGTTTTATGACCAGCATAATCTTTAGATACAAGAGGAAAGATACAAATGAAAAACATGGCATGTATACAAGCATGATTATGTTTCAATGCTCATGGCTAACATTCCAAAGGAGGAGTAACGGAGAGGCAGGCGAACTGGACGTCACATAGTTTTTAATGTTTTGATCAATGTATCTAGAGCAGGTATTGGGTCAACCTCCAAGTCCTTGTATACAAGAGGATCTTCACGCGCCAAACGTTGGAGCCAATCAACGTGGTAGCAGTCGACTGGGAGGCTTGGAGGTGCTGGTAATTTGCTGAGAGGTGCGCTGTCTGAACGGAAGCGGGGTCGAGGAGGCCGGCCAGTCTTCTTGCCTGCCAATTTCGGGATACTTGACTTCATTCTTGAGATATATGAATCCAATAGCATATATACATGCTTCAATTTTTCACTTCGCCATTCAAGAATCCGGACACGACATGGGAGACCGTTTTGGGCTGTGCTGGGTTCTTCAGTGTCAGTCTCGTCATCACTGCATGTCTCTGATAATATCACTGAAAGTTGATAGAGTTCTCTTTTTGTGAAGATAGCATCCTCGCGCAATTTCTTTACCTGGTCATAAATAAAGAAAGCCTCAACATAAAAATAACAGTCACTGCAGAAAATCGAAACCAATAAGGACTTGCCTGTCTTAATCTTGCAGCCTGCCGAACCTTTGTTGCAGATTTTTTTTTTCGTTCCGGGTCCCATTGCTCTAAGCGGAATCTATATTTGAAATGTGATTCTTGAGATTACGTACTGTACAAGAGTGAACTAAAGGAAAATAACAAAACGAACCGCTTGCATAGTGAGCGAACGTAGGTGTCCAGACATTGTTTGATAAAGGTTTCGCTTGACTTGTCACCAATGTAAACTCCAGTATACTTGCCAACCTCCACTAGCTTGTAAAAGATTTTCAGACAAACCTTCCAAACCCACCTATTTTCCTTTGCTGAGATTGTCTTGGAAAAGTCTGGAATGAAACTTGCGATACCCGCCTCATCAAGCATCTTCCGCATGATTTTGAGCTGCTGAGGTGTTGAATCCG
>MWRK01013070.1:0-13338 GCA_002157035.1 Melampsora medusae f. sp. deltoidis
TATCAGCATGTCACGACAGCAAAATTGTCTTCTAATAAACTTGTTAAGCTGTGCTTGGTTTCGCATAGTCTCTTTTGCTCGTCACATCTCTATCGTTTCAAGGATTTACAGAGTTATACTTGGTGGAAACTTTAAATGACAAAAATCCCTCAGACCACACAGAACTTCTGAACTTCTTATGCAGTACCGCATGTTGTTCAATAAAAGGACCAATCATACAGATACCTCGCAGCGTCCAATTGGCAGCGTCTCACCAGAAGGAAGGAAGAACAAGGGATATCTCCATTGAGTCTCCTGGACGGTGACCTCTCCCCGCGGGTCTAATGATCAAACATAGCGCTTTCACGAAGTCTAACAGATATCCTTCTCTCCGCAATCTTGAACTCCGATGCTCTGGAGGTCTGACTTTACTGTCCGTCTCATACGCTGTGTCAAGCAGCGTAAAGCAAACCCCTTGAAGAGGGTTGGATTCGCCAACAGTTTCAAACCGTCACTCAACGCAGATTTAGACCTTGACGCCCATCCTCCCACAATATTGTCGGTAAACGGCTGAATCCGCTGTATCACCGCAATATTTCAAATCATTAAACTTGTACTCGGCTTGGGATTGATATCCAAAATTATGTGTACACGTGCTCAATTTCTTTTGCGCTCATCGTCTTTTTATACCGTATGCAATACTCTCATCGTTGAAACTAATATAGATTCTGAATACGTGTAAATCTTTTCCGCCCATGAATTATTTTGAGCACGTCTCAGCATTTGCATACTTGTATTCAGATCGTCCACTACCTAAAAATTCACGTTGCACAAATTCAATACATAAACCTTGGAAACGTGCCTCCAAACCTTACTTCACGTCTTCAGCATTGCATTAGTGGAGGATTGCAAGTTACTCCTGCTGCGTTACCCAGTTTTGAGAAGCTGTTTTACTTGAAATTAAGGACACTATATTTCTATCAACCCAAGCAAAAAGCTAAAAGGCAGAAGGTTATTATCAGAGAAATTTCTACCTCGACTATCGAAATATATTCTTTTGGTGTCCTCGTCAACAATCTTAGAAATGGATAGCATGTCGAGCGCCGCAATACCCTCGGCTCGAACATCCACGGGTAAATCGGACCAGGAAGTCATTGATCAAAATGCTATCTCAGATTTGGCGTTAAATCAAGTAGATTCAAGTATAGCTCAATATGTCGAAGAACCCGGCACTAAAGAAGAGATGTCGAGGATCAGGAGAAAAATTGATATCCATCGTGCGTGATTTGACTCATGAATTTCTGTGCTTAGTTTGTTTAAGTCTCGACCATCTCTCTCTTACTGACCCGTTTCTTTGTTTCATACACCGCTTGATGTAGTCCTGCCACTGATGATGATTACTTACTTCATTCAATTGTTGAGTCGCGTCTCCCTCATAAATGCACTTCTGCTGCTCCCTTATACTCTTTATTTTGCTCATTCATGTTTGCGCCTGACCCAAAAGTCTTGATAAATCTACCATTGGTATGTGAATTCTATCAGTTTGCCTTCCTTCTCTGCTTGACATATTTGTGATTTTTCAAAAGGAAACGTCGCGATCTTGGGATTACAGAAATCTACTCATCTGACTGTCAGTCAATATAACTGGCTTGGGACGATTTTTTTTGGTAAGCTCTTTCACCAGATCCCCATCTGTTGAAAGTTCAAAACTTGAGCCCTGTCCTAAAACATTTGCTGATCTGACCCTATATACTTATGCGTCATACTAACAATCTGTGAATTGATAGTATCCTTCTTAATCTTCGAGTATCCACAAAACCTAGCCCTTCAACGTTTTCCAGTAGGAAGATGGATATCCCTCAATGCATTTGCTTGGGCAGTATTTGTTGCTTTGCAAGCGGTACGTGAAATTTTCAACTTTTCTGTTGTTTGGCAAAGCTGCCTTTTCCTGGAGGTACAAACTTTGGGTGTATCTCATCTACCTGGGGAAAACTAATAAATATCTGGTATTCGATTTTATTTGTTGTTGCATGCTATTGGTTGATTTTGATACTTATCAATAATTGATAGAGTTGTAAAAACTTTATCCAATTATTTTTTTGCAGGTTTTTCTTGGGGGCTTGTGAGGGCTGTGCAACGGCGGGCTTTATGATTACCACTTCGATGTTGGTCACTACTTCCTCTGTCTACAAGCGCAAAACATTTGCCGTTTCATAGAATTCTTTGAAAAAAGGGATTTTTGGCTGAATATATGATGGAATCAGGTTCTATACACACCAAGAGCAAGGCCTCAGGACTGGTTTTTGGTTTTTAATGTCTGTCAGTTATTTTCTTTGATTTCCGAAAACTCATCTAAAGTTGTTGTGGTTTGATTTACATTACTGAATTTGCTTGCCAACGCATTTGTAGGGCTTGTCCGTGGCCGCCGGGAGCTTCATTAGCTATGGCGTACTTCATATCAAGCCCTCCATTGTAATTCTCATTCTGTTTCATGTCGTATCTTCCGGTATACCTGAGATTTGACAACTCGGGATATAGTTTTCAGTAATTGAAGGAACCCGAGAGTGAAGAGTTTCCTATGTCACTGACACACTTGAAACCTCGTTCTTATCATCATATACCAACAGATGGAACCGTGGCAATGGTTCTTTGTCATCATTGGACTCTTGACGTTTTTTGTTGCCACCGCTCTTTATCTTTTCTTCCCTGATTCACCCACCAACGCTTGGTTCTTGACTCCGGAGGAAAGGATCAAGGCTGTGTCAAGACTACGGGTGAATTGCACCGGTGTTAGTCAACTCATTACTCCTTATTTAATGTCTGCTATACGTACAACTGATACTGAAGACACCGAAAATCCAGATTGAGAATAAGAAATTCAAGAAGTACCAAGCAATTGAAGCTTTCAAAGATCCAAAAAGTTGGATGTGGTTCACATATTGTATACTGGCCACTATTCCCAACATCTCTCATCAACAAGCATTGATTGTGAGTGAAGGCTTTTTCTCAATGTTACTCCATTCCTTGAGACGTGACAAAGGATGTACAGAAAAAAATACTCATGATGATAACCTAACCCACCTGACTCTGATGATTACGACAGATAAAAGCCATCGGTTTTGACGTGTTCCAAACCAGTCTCTTAACTTCAGTAATCGGCTTTGTGCAAAGCTCATCTATCCTACTTGGCGTAGCGTTGGTCCGGTTTTTCAAAGACTCAAGATCAAATGTGGCTGGTGAGTGATCATCTTTCCCCAAACGGAACTTTTTCAATGTTCTCTTGCAAACAGTAATCTTGGAGAATGATTCTGATCATTACAACACCCAATAGTGGCAATGTCAACGGTCAACTTAATCGGAGCTGTTTCTTCAATCGCCTTACCCTGGTCGAATCGTGCGGGACTTCTCATAGCTATTTATCTAAACCTTTTCCAATCTGCTGTATGTAGTGCCCCTATTTGTCTCGATAACTATTGTCTGCTGACCTGACGTGAGGTATAAAACTTGAAGGCTTTTGTTATTACCATCGGATGGATCACTGCGACTACCGCTGGTCATACCAGTAAGTTGATGGTCACTATCTTTTTCATCCTTCGGATCGTGTTTATCAAAAGGCTGTTTTGACTCTGCGTGACACAGAGCGCATCACTGTTCAGGCTTTTGTCCTTACCGGTAAGTTTTACTTTACTTTTACTTTTCATTCTTGATGGCACACTGAGGCACAACAAAATCTCTTTCGAACCTCTAACTGACTTGAAATTGAATCATACAGGTTACTGTATTGGCAATATAATTGGTCAGTGATGATTTGGAATATAGTCGTGTTTTGAATCTTGATCAAACATCGGTGACATGATTACAAACCGGGTATTCTTACAATGCTTCTTGCAAAATTTAGCACCCCAACTATGGCAATCGAAATACAAACCCCGAAATATAATCCCGTGGTCCATCATCACTTTCTGCTATGTATCGGGCGCTTTAATCTTAGTCTTCATGAGGTTTTATTTGAAAAGGCAAAATTTTCTTAGAGACTCAAAGTCAACCGATCAAGTTGATGCAGAAAAAGAAAGCGAAGAGAGATTGGCCAAAGCCTTTATGGACTTGACCGATCTTGAAAACTCGGGTGAGTGATTATTTCGTACACGTTTTTATATTTTTGAGAAACTCATTGCAAGAATTGAAAAACTTATAACTTTTGAATTTGCAATGGTTCAATTCTTGCACTCATCATTCAAAAAACCTACGTCCACCTAATCTATGATGACATCCATTATCAAATCAAGATTACAGATATGTCTTATGACCACACACATATGGATCCCCAGTCACGAAGAATTTTCACGAAACATAACTCTATACCTTGATATCATAAAGTCAGTTTGTTTTATACATTTTGGTGTCAAGGAAAGTAAAACAAGACTTCAGTATATCCTCAAACTTAAAAAATACCCTTTCTTTGTCCCTTTCGACTTCTCTGGAAGATTCCTTGATCATACATTTGCATTGAATCACATATTTCTATTTTCACTTTTGTTTATATCACATACATATATCGTTGAAACACATTTTCTTCGAAGTTTAACCCGTTATAACTTTGGAATTTCTGTTCACTCACGGCAATGCCCAGCCCCAATCACTCGAAGGAACGACGCGGCCCTCAGTGGGATACGCGGATGGGGAAGATGGTGAGAAGAATATCAAAGAACTCCGGACTGGGTTCAGAATGAGTCGAAAGGAATAATCTTATCAAAGGAAACAGTTGAGGATAACAATCATCTTTCCCCTGACGTCACTTCCGCCCAACCCGCGCGTCTCGAGTCTCCGAAATATGCGAGGCAACGAAAGTGCCTTATAATCTTGTTATCTTATTTTCATGAGGATAAGGCAATCACATTTATTTTCTGGATACCAATCTTGAGATAGAATGTTTCATTTCGACTGCCTAAGGATGCTTGAGCACAAGTTGCCTTTCGCAGGAAGTCAAGAACTAAAGGGAAAGAGACTGGTTAAGTTCAAAGAAGACTCGTGCCCCAAACATCACCTTCCACCCTAGTGAGTGCCGCCCTTGATTTATATGGAAATTTGCAATGTTTTTGAATGACCATACATAGCTCTTTCAGATTGAGTGATTGCAAACTCAGTCTCAATGTAATGATTCTCGAAACTTCAATAAAACTTCAATGTCCCAACTTGTGATGAAATTTCGTCATTCTGCGAGGATACCCTGGGCCTGAACATACAAGTTGACTTACTAGTCATGATTGCCATTGATTGTAAGATGACTAGGTCGATGTCTCACTAAATTATTTTGTTCTTGAACATGTGATAGAAGTATGAAGGATGATGATTCAATTCTTTCATCAAAACAATGAGCTACAAAAGTTCAACATCCGTCGAAACAAAGTCACACGACGTAGATATCAAATGAAAGACGACAAATGAGTGAAACTCGAACAAATAAATAAAATAAACTCACTACACAAAACCCATGATGATATGAAGGAAACAAGGGTAAAATTGAGATCCGTTTTGATGAAAGAAAAGAAAAGAAAATTGAGATCCGTTTTGATGAAAAAAATCATGATAGAGAAAAAAAAGGTCGCCACACAAGATTCACTTTAATGTAGGACAAACGATGTAGAGATGAATGAAAGAAGGTTGAAAACGTAAAGGGAAACACTTCAGACACCAAACAATCCCGCGTAGAAAACTTATCATGCTAGGATTACAAATGAAAAAGGAGAGGAAAAGACTAAATGCGAAAACCTGAATTGCGAAAAACTGTCCAATACCTTATCAAAGAAAAACCATCCCGAAAAAACACAATGCAGATGAAAGATAGAGAGAGAGAGAGGACGCAATAAGCTTAAACATTCCAGTGGATTAACTCTTCACCAATCAACACCAAGAAGCTCTTGACCAGATGTACTTTGTTCTAAGCCGTCAAGACATCTAGAAGCCCAATCATCAGATCTAAGTCTCGCTGTGATGGCCAAAGGATGTGCTAACCGCTTAGGCGGTAAGTAAGGTCGATATCTTGAGCTGTCAGATTGTGCGAGGGACCTATCACTGACAGCACGTCGTGGCGCTATAGGGAAAGCTCTAGGATCGAGAGCAGGTCCACCAACTGGTTGGCTTCCAGAAGCAGCAGCATTGGCAGTAGCAGGTCGTATAACTCGGTTAGAGGGATGAGGTATCATCGCCTTCTTTTGAACTTGGGTATCGTCAGCCGTATGTGGTCGACGTGGAGGAAGAAGACTGTTTCTCAAAAGCTGAGAGTGTTTCATGACACCTCCAGCTTTGAGTGGAGATCCTAAAGCAGGTGGTAGACGGAGAGGTGAATAAGCCGGTGCTGCCACACCATCAGAATCAGGGCTTCTCCAGGTGGAGCCGATTGGAGAGAAGTCGTTATTATCGGACGGTGATCTTACTGATTCGGAGAGTGCACTTTCAGGAAACTCATGTCGGAATCCCACGTCGGTTGGATCGGTGGGACGTTGAGGAAGGGGCTTGGATGAGATTTCATCATAGAGAGTATGTTGAAGGGATGAAAGGTTTGAATCCATGGTCATTGCACTCATACCGCTTGCCCGTCTACGTCCTAATTTTCCTTCGAGTGGTCCTGGTGTGACTCTCAGATCTCCGTATCGTAACATCAAATCGGTGTGAACGTCATCGTATTCTTCATTGATAGTGATGATAGGTTCGTTCTGAACAAGAGCATGATCAGGTCGACTTAAACTAGCCATCATATTGTCCATGTAAGGTACTTTTCGGTCTTGAGGCGAAGTAAGATACGGATGAAAACTGTCCGCTGGAACATGATACCGTTTGATCAAATCCGCGCGACACTCTTTTGCAAACTTACGTGCATTACTTCCTCTTAATAACATCATTTGACTCTTTGAGAAAAGACTATAAGGCACAAAAGTAAAAGTAGGCATAGGTTCGATAGTTTGATACGTTCCAGAGACTTCATATGGGATTGCCAAACCAGGTAATTCGTGTCCGTGTCTCATAGGTGCCGGGAAGGCTGCGTGAAAGATCACCATACTAGCAGTACTGGTCGAATCGTCGTCGGATGAGGGTACCTCAACGATTTCGGCTGAGAGGAAGGATTTTTCCGAGAGCTTGTCAAACATACTAAGATTATTGACCATAGCATCAATGGCCAGAATAAGACTAGACTTGAAGATCCACATATCTTCGGCTTGTCTTGCCGGCATATCGACATTCTTGTTCACTTCCTTCAAGCAAAAATCACCGATTTCCTTCATTGATCGACCTGACATTGAAACAACCCAAGCCCGCATTTCGTCTGTGATCACTGCAACATCAGGTAATCTGTATGCAGGAATTTGATGACGAGCGAATTGATAGACCAAAGTATCGATCCCTCCTTGTCGCGAGATAGAAGGTCTAACAGCGAAAAACCCAACATAACTACCACCACTTCTAACACATGGTTTCATCCCACGTCTAGCATAAAGTTTAAGGTGTTCCAATACTCCATCAATTTCGATTTTAGGGACCCCAGCTCGATCAGCAAGAACTGGTGAAAGCCATCTAGGATCAGCAAACCGAAAGCCACGTCGAAGATAATTTTCCGGTGAATCTTGCTCAGTGTTGACCAGTTCTCGAACCAAGAATAACATGATACCTTGTTGACGTTGAGCAGGAGCAGCGACACTAAAGATTGAAGACTCTTCATCATTACGAACCACTCGACCATTCTTCGATTCCGGAGAAGGAGGCATCACACGAGTGCCGGTACGTAAGACAGTATCAAATAGAACGCCCATATTGGACATCGGAACTCCTATCAAGTTACTAAGGATTTGAGTGGCTTCAAGACAACGATCTTTGAATAAAGTGATCTGGGCTGCACTTTTGGAAGATGCATCTGATGTTCCCGGTTCTTTCCTATTACCGAAATTGAATCCGTTCCATCCTTTGGTCTCTTTTCCTTCTAAACCGAGAGATCGTGCAACAATACGTGGAATGAATGGATCGATGATGGACCAGTCACACGAAATCGCATAAAGCCATTGAAAGGTTGGTTGACGATAATTCAACTCTTGGGTGATTTCCTAAAAACAGCTCATGATCAACATCAGAAACGTTGTGATTTATAGGACTGAAATCGAATCTTATGGGGGACTTACTTTCAATGGCAAATCGGTTTCAACCTCACTCATAGGTAACATTCCATCCAGGTTGACCAAAACTCTACCAGTCTTATCGAAGATTACTGAAGCAATCGCGACCCGTCGAGCTTTTCTACGTGATTCACGTGTGACAAGGAAGTCGGAAAGGGTGATCATAAGGGATATGATACAGACACCAAAACACATGATAGAGATAGCTGATGAAAAGTGAAGATAATGATAAATTAGTAATTGAGGTCATCAAGAATTGTGAATAATCATGCGAGTAATAATTAAGATGATCTTACCGATGGTCATGACTGTAGAGCTTTTTGCGCCCAAAGAGAATCCTTCGACTCTGTTTGGTGGCACATACCATTGTGTACCAGATAGTCCTAAGTCTAATTTAAAGAATAAAACACAACCAGATCAACATGAAGGAAGCAGAGTATTAAAAGAAACAAAACTGACAATGCATTCCACATACTCCGGTGGCCAATAAGATTGCACATAACAAGCGTTTCCACCAATTGTGCTGCCATTGTGATTGAAATCTGAGTTCAAAGGTATCATCAATTAGACTGAACTTGAAAGACTGATGGGATCTTTCACAATGAACTACTGACCTGAAGAAAACTACCAAAGCAGCAGTAGATGCGAAACAAGCCAAGATGATAGATAAAGCCAACTTAGTTGAGGTATATTCTCTTCTGAAAGATGCAGAGAAACCAGCAGCTATGGAAATATAAATTATGAAAGAGAAAGCCAAATGAAAAGCCGGCGACTTAAGCACCATACACTCAACAATGAATTGATGAAAAATGATACTCACAGTAATGCATAAGTGCCACAGTACCACCGACCAATATACCACCAATAAGTAGACGCAAGTTGATAAAACTAAAGATTGATTTGAAGAAGGAAATGATAGGATTTGGACGTTTCCGAATGGTTAAAGATGCCTCAGGATCTTCATTCACATCTCGTTTGTGATCTGAAACTTCTTCTTCATCTTCAAATGGAAGCGCTTCTGGACCAGTTCCGACAAAGACGAAAGCCATTGTGAGAGCTAGCATTGGAACAAAGAGTGAAAGAATGGTGAACCCCGGATTGACTACATCAGAAAAGGAAAACAGTAGAAGTATAAGTTTTCCAAAGAATAAGATTGAAGATCTGATTGAAGGAACTTGCATTGGATATACCATGAAACTTCTGAGCTAGGTTGTAAGACCATATTCATTCCAATGAAGTGCATTCCCCAAATACCACTACGCGATCAAAGAGAGATATAAGAAACAAATGAGGCAGTGAATGATACCAGGAAACAGTGACATACACACTAGCCATGGTGATAGCAGCAAGGAGCAGAAGCATCCAATTCCTAAACCCAGAAGTAGCGGTCCGACGACCAAGTAAAAGAAGTGTAGTAGCTGCGCCTAAGATGGAGACCAAGATAGAGGCTATCACCACACCAGCATTGAAACTGTGTGGGATTGGGTGAGTTTGATAATAAATTGCTAATGCATGATGATCATTGGTATCGAGGCCTTGTGGTGTTGAAGCCATGTTAACTGTGTCGAGACTCAAGACCTACAGGCTGAGATAAGGACGATGAAGCACTACAAAGATAATCCTAAATTGAACTCAGCACAATAAAAGAAATTTTGCGTTTACAGAGAGATGAAGATAACGAGTTCGAGTGATAAGGCTTCAGAGATAGGGGAACAGAGTCACGGCAGACACAACTATCGAAGAAGCTTTGTCTGTCCTGATCATGATTTCAAGATGAGTCACGAGTTCCAACATTCATGAAAAAAAAACTCAGGGCAATCGAGCATTACTTTTTCTGATGACAGCAGGATGGGTTACGATAAAGATCGTAGAAGGTTCAACATGAACAAAACGTAAAGACTTCTTCATGACAAAGTAACACTCTTGATATTCAAAGACCTTATCACCTGACGTCCTTTATCTCGATCTGCGAGGACTCAGTCCGCTCAGGTTCCTGCAGGTTCCGACGCGTGGTTTTTTCAAATCCATGAAGACCGTTCATAAGTTCGCAAACAAACTGACTGACCAGTTTACATCTCCAGTTTCAGCCAACAGAGCTGTATGGGCATTTATGGCAATTTGCATGATGGTATCTTTTGGTGGATGAACCCGCCTTCCGATGATACCGAGAGGTTGGTGTATGAATCATGTGAGGTATTCTATTTTCTTCATCGATGAGATCAAGAATGTTGGATATTGAATCACAACTCTTATCATCAAGATATGTTGTCCATGGCATATAACGTCCAATCTTGATCAAACGTACGTCGGTCAGAAAACCTGGCTATCGAGTAAACGAGATGGGTTTTTGTATGATTCCAAATGACTTTTTTCCCTAGGATACTGCTCCGCCAGGCTCAGCAAGACATGATTCCGAATTGATGGAACTTGAAACAAACGGTATGAATCGCCGAAAGCTTTCCAAGACTGTTCAAGTTTTACTCTGTTGACCAAACTTGATCAAATTGTGATACCAGCCACCGGGATGTTTTTTGCCTCTGTTTCTCTTGAAGATATGACACTTCAAGGAGAACATTTTGACTTGCCAAATACGAAGGCGAGAGTCAAGAACTTGGCTTCATTTCGAGATAAACTATCTGGAGCGATTACAAGAGAAGGTGAAGCTGAATGCAGAATTGAGTGATTTGACAATTTTAGTAATCTTCTAGAAATCCAAAAGTTGACCATGCGTAATCGATGATGAAATTGAGTAATTTCTTCGATCAATCACGTCATTTTTCAAGCTCAACCCAAAGTTCAAACCAAACTGATATGTATAAAGAACCCCTCTCCCATTGACCCACATCACAACGCCCCAATTTCCTACTCCATTTTCATCACATAGAATAAATAACGCATTAGAACCCTTTACACTAGAATTCCTCACCAAAGAAACATCCAGATAACAAACACCATGACAAAGATTCTAAGATTGGGTTCAACAGCCCCAGATTTCAGTGCAAAAACAACCCAAGGTCCTATAACCTTCCACGAGTTTATCAATTCACAATGGACGATTTTATTTTCACATCCTTCGGATTTCACACCAGTTTGTACGACCGAATTAGGAGAAGTAGCTAAACGATTACCCGATTTCAAAGCACTTAATACCAAAGTGATCGGATTGAGTTGTAATGAATTAACTGATCATCATCGATGGATAGAAGAGTTGAGTTTCTGTACCATGATTTCCTTCTCATTCGGTTTGTCAAATTGGATGCTAATCTTGTTGGGTTTTTGGTGGTAGTATTAATCGGGTTAATTCTTGTGAAGTTACGTTTCCGATCATCGCAGATCCGACCAGAGAAATTGCCACGATATATCAAATGTTAGATGAACAAGACATAACCAACAAAGACCAAAAAGGCATCCCATTCGTAAGTCCCTCTCCATTCCTCCCCGACAAAATCAGATAAAAAAGTTCAACAAGACTTCGCTATCTTTGGTTAAAAAACAGACGGTTAGATCAGTCTTCATAATCGATCCTAAAAAAACCATTCGATTAATCTTACAATACCCTGCTTCTACTGGTCGTCAATTCGATGAAATCTTAAGAAGTTTAAAAGCTTTACAATTATCAGACCAACACTCAATCACTACTCCTGCAAATTGGATCCCAGGTGAAAAAGTGATCGTACATCCTTCTATCTCTGATCAAGATGCTGAGAAAAAGTTTACCAAAGGTGTTGAATATAAAACTCCTTATTTAAGATTAACTGAACTGTAGATTGACTTTTAGTCTCTTACCCTTTTAAGATTTTGTGTGCTTGGGTTTGTAAAGGGATGAAGTTTTTTTTGTTTTTTTTGTATCTGATTCTTTCATCATTGTAAATCTATCAAATCAGATCAGAAAGTAACTGTTTTTATCACTCTGCAATCACTTTGACATAAACAAGATTTTCTCATAAACGAAGAATGTAAACAAAACAATAAGTTGAATTCCAAAGTCCATGTTGCAATTCAGATGCGTCAAGAAGTTGAACTTGAATTAAGTTTCGACTTCGACTTTGATTTTTTACTTGACGGATTCGGGTTTGAAGTTTCAAGTTGAATTGCTTCCAATGAGATATATTTTCGTTTCTTTTCTTTGGATTTGGATTTCTTCTCTTTAGGATTTGAGGTTTCAGATGAGATTGATTCATTCGTGGGCGGGTCTGGCTTCGATCCTGGTGCTGATTTTGAATCTGATGTCGATTTCGAATCTGAAGTGGATTTTGGTGTACCTTTCGGTTCTTTGATTGTTTGTGCTGGTTTTGACTTTGATTTGGATGCTACTTTAACTTCATTCTCATTCTCTAAAATAAATTAAAATCACAATTCAAAGAAATCAATTGATGTATCAAGAATTGTGACTAGAAGTGAAATGCACCCCACTCACTTGATTCAACTCTTGTTTCCTGAGGTTTGTTTGACTTGATATTTTGAGTTGTGACCGAATTCGTGTTTGCATTCACATTTTTGTCTGATGCTCTTGAATTATTCGGATAGGAATCTGATTTCTTTACATCTTCATTCGTTGTTTTCTTGACTAGGAAATTGCATTCATAACTTCAGTGCTCAATTCATGTATCCGATCATCCGATTGAAATCTTACTCAACTTTGATTGTCTGTGTTTTGATTAAATCCCTGTTTCGATTTGTTATTAGCTTTAGGTTCTCTGGGTCCTTTAGGCCCTTTATAAACCCTGTGCCAGAAATTATTCCCATTCAGAGAAAGTTTTCAAATTTGGTGAGCAATATTGATGGCACTTACGATTTTTCAAATTTTTCTGCTTCTGTTATACAAGCAGTATGCAACTTCCAAGTAGACGAATTTGTAAAAGTTATCGAACAATCTAAACAAGTAAAACTGGCTTGACATCTATACGAATGTGAATCTAACTTTTTGAAAAATTCAACGAACAGAAAAACCACAGGATGTTAATTTCTGGTTGTTTGGGGGGGGGTTGGAATGAGATTATTTCATTACTTTTGGTTTTTTGATCCTTTTGTTTGATTGCGGAAACAACATTTCTAATCAGTTTGATAATCAAAATATCTTCGTACGTTGGTTTACTTACACATCGCCACACCTGTTTGTAAGGACAATCAAAAACAGAAGAAATATAAGTTTTAGTCAGTTAACTTGCTGAAATCCTTCCAACGAAGAAAGCTATGA
>KZ137613.1:0-14277 GCA_002157035.1 Melampsora medusae f. sp. deltoidis
GGCGACTTCGATGTAGATGGGAGTGTAAGTTCATTCTTCAAGGACGAACCAAAAGTAGCGAAAACTTTAGAAGAAGACGCGCTTCCAGGAGGAGTAGCCATGACAGCCTTCGTCGTAGCCGCATTTCCCTCATCAGAAGCAGTTGCAGTCGGTAAGGTAGGTTTCGGATTACCAAAGATATCGGCCGTGTCACCTTTCGAAGGTGTAGAAAAACTTGATCCACTGCCAGAGAATTGTCCAAATCCTTGACTAGTTGAAGTACCCAATCCTGGGGTCAGACTCACAGCGGTGGCTAGTGGCGGTTGTGGTGAGGGCGACTTCGGTGTAGATGGAAGTGTGAGTTCATTCCTCAAGGGTGAACCAACAGTTGCGAGAACTTTGGAGGACGAGCTCTCAGGAAGTGCATTCTGAGGACCATCTGCCGTAGCCGCATTTCCCTCATCGGACGCAACGTCATTAGAAGAGGTAGGTTTTGGACTACCAAAATCGTCGACCGTGACACCTTTTGCAGGCGTAGAAAAGCTTGATGATCCACTACTAGCAAATTGGCCAAATCCTGGACTAGCTGAAGCCCCCGATTTCTGTGTTTCAGCCGTCGCTTGCGGCGATCGTGGGGAGGCCGAAGTTGGAGTAAATGGAAGTAAAAGTTCATTTCTCACAGGTGAACCAATAGTGGCGAAAACTTTAGAGGAAGAGGGGGTCGCGGGAAGAGTGGAGCTCGCAGGAGGAGTATCTACGATAGCATTCGTCACAGAGCCTACGGTTTCCTCATCTGAAGGAGTTCCAGTCGGTAGAGTAGGTAATGATTCACCAAAAATAGCCCCTGCTTTACCTTTCGAAGGAGTAGAAAACGTTGATCCAGTAGTAGAGAGTTGTTCAAACCCTGGACTAGATGAAGCCCCCGATTTGGGGATCTCAGCTGTGGGTTTTGGTGATCGTGGGGAGGCCGGAGTTGGAGTAGATGGAAGCGAAAGCTCATTCCTCAAGGGCGAACCAATCTTGTTGATAATCTTAGACGATGCGGGGGTCGTAGGAAGAGTATTCTCGTCATCATTTATTGTAGCCGCGTTTCCTTCATCAGAAGCGATTGCATTCGATAGCGTAGGTTTTGGCACACCAGAGATGTCGCCTGTTTCAGCATCTAAAGGTGTAAAAGCACTCGGAGCATTATCAGAGACTTGTGCAACTTCTTGACTAACTGAAACCCTCGACTCTTCGGTCTCCTTACATGTGGTTTGGGGCGATGATGGTGAGGTCAGAGGTTGAGTAGATGGAAGCTCTTCGTTTGAGGACGAACTGAAAGAAGCTGGAACCTCATTCGTCGCAGTCGCATTCCCTGCTTCGGAAGCAATTTCGCTCGATAAGGTAGGCTCTGGCCCACTAGAGATATTGGTTGTCTCGACCTCTGAAGCTGTAGGAATACTCGGACTGCTATGAGGGACTGGTGCGACTTCTTGGCCAGCTGGAGCCTCCGGTTCTTCGGTCTCGTCACCTGTGGTTTGGGACGCTTCTAAGGTCTCAGATGATTCAAGGCTACTTGTGTGATCAACTTGTAAAGCAGAAAGAGAACTGTTGGCAGCCACATCGGGACTGCTGGGTGTGGGTAAATCGGAAGCTACATTCTGCTCAGGAGAGGCAATGGGACTTGATGGCGCAGGTTCTGACCCCTCTTGGTCGGAATCTGAATCCGCGATTTCTTGAGTATCGACTGTTGTTTGCGCCGATGAGCCCAAGGAAGTGGAGGTACCGAATTGTAAGCCAGAAAAAGATATTTCTGCAGGTTCATCAGTGCTAGCAGATGCAAGCTCCGAAGTGAGAACGTCTTCAGTAGTGACATTGTCAGATGAAGGAATGATGGGTGACGGAGGCGTTGAGTTAGTCTCCGTAACCTCAGCTTGTGTCTGCGGCGGNGGCGATGTTGAAGAACCACGAAGCTGGCCAAATGACGCATTGTTTCTAGGCGCAGCCATTGCTGCGAAAGAAAGTGAGCTATTCGAAGTCGAGGTTCCGGAAAAACTGTGGATAGGGGTGGCAAAGGATGGGCGCTGGAGCGTCGAGTTACTATTATCGCTAGCTCCCCAAACGGCAGGAGTAACTGGGTTATTGGTTATACTTGATGGAGTGGAAGTTGGAGCTCCAAAGATATTACCAGTACTAGAAGACGAGTCAGCAAGCAGACCTGCACCGAGTTGAAGAGACGCAGAGCCATTATTGAATTGTGCAAATCCGCCAGTGTTATTCGAGCCTGAAGTGCTTGCTCCAGCAGTTTCTTGCGCAGTTTTTGTTGAACTTGCATTAGCAAATGCAGCGAAGCCGACGGGAGTGGTAGATGAAGAACTGGAAAAGGATGTACTAGNCCGGTACAAGAGTACTGGTAGAGCCAGCCTGTGTGGCCTGTCCGGCGCCAAAGACAGATGTGTTAGCTGATTGAGATTTGGTACCAAACGCGGTTTGTCCAAAGGCTGATTGACCAAAGGCCGATGAACCGAAGCCGGATTGACCGAAAGCGGTTGGACCACTGGAAAAGGGTGTACTGGCTGGTACACTCGTAGACGTAGACTGTCCGAAACTGTTCTGTCCAGTGCCAAAGGCAGATGTGCTAGCCGATAGAGGTTTGGTACCAAAAGTCGACTGTCCAAAGGCCGATTGGCCAAAGGGTGATTGACCAAAAGCCGTTTGACTACCAGATAAGGATACACTGGCAGGGGCAACAGCACCTGTAGGCGCCGGAGGTCCAAAAGTAGCATTTCCAGCTCCAAAGACAGAGATACTAGCTGGTTGAGATTGGGTACCAAACGCAGACTGTCCAAAGGCCGATGGACCAAAAGCAGATTGCTGACCAAAAGCTGTCTGACCAAAAGCCGTAGTACCTTGAGAAGGTTGACTAAAGGCCGAAACTGGCGTAGCTTGTGCAGAAGGAAATTCGGAGCTTGTTGAGGCTGGAGGACCGAGATCAGTTGTTTGTTGTTCAGGAGCTGCGGTACGATCAGACCTATTGCTTCCTGGACTTTTGCTTTGATCGGCAGGTGGTGAGTTAATTCCAGAGTCTCTTGACAAAACCTCTTGATCCATCGGAGGGCCAACCCAAACCGGTGGATTACCTTGTCCTTCAGGCGTGCTTAGTTGGGTGTTCCATAGGCTGAGAACACCATCGGTTGTGTAAGACCAGATGATGGAACTAGTAGGGGTTGAAAAAGTAGCAGCCACTCCAAGAGGTGAAGCAGGTTCATAAGACTCTTCCGAAGATGGAATTTCTAAACGATGATCTTCGCTTAAAATCAATAATGAGGGTTCTGGTGCATCCTCGAAACCAATGATACCCAACTCAGTACTATTTGATAAAGCTACGATAATCAGATGTCGCCAAGTTGCAGGAGAGCATGTAGGCAATCTGGTCATTAATCGATTAGGACTTGTGTCGAGAACTCCCTGAGCAGGTGTTGGATCGGGGCATGATCGAAATGAAGAATCGATTGGGACGGTCTGCTTCTTAACATGAAGGGCAAAGGTTTCGGTGGCTAACTCCTCGAAACCTTCTTTGGCGACTTGTTCACAGAAAGTGATGATATAATCCTTCTGATCGATCCATTTGATATGAAGCACTGGGATTCCGTGATGAAAAACATCAAGGTTCATGAGCTAAAATCAAACTAAGAAAAATGTCCAACTAGTCTTCACTCACCTTCCATACCTTCCGCCTGTGTAGGAGCTTCAATCACTCCCTTAGACTGCCCATCATGCGTAAAATACTCTAGTTTTCCATCTTTGTAGCCTACGATCAGTCGTTTGCCCATAGGACTCCATTCAGCGGCAGTGATGGATTGAGCTTCCCAATGAACCTTTTGAACATCGTATAAATCAAGTACTCTGATTCTTGAATCTGCATAAACCACAGCGATGAATGCCGAAAAAGTTCCACCGGGTGCCGGATTAGGAATCAAAGCTTGGACTGGAATATTGGAATGAGCAATGAACTGTCGTAATGGGGTGATGTTGGTCTTGCTTATAAGATTTTGTAGTGAGAAAATCGATAAAGTCCCATCAGAAGTAGCAGCCACCACCAACCGATCAGAAGCAGCGAAAGCTAAGTGAGTAAGAACTACTGAATTCGGGTCGCAGAAAGATGAGATAGGTATGGTGAGATGAGCGTCTTGTGGGGTGATCCAAGTATTGGCATGTGGTTCAGCATTTTGTAAACTTTTGGTAAGGGTTTCTACTTGAGTGAGTATGAAAGCTGGACCGGATTGATGATTTTCGAAAGACTGAATTCCTATAATCGCCCATCCAAATTGATTTGAGATAGCAAATAAACAAGATCGAATATTGGGTTGAAATACAAAAGGTGTTGATAGTCGAAGATGTGCTCCAACGTTGAATGGTTTGACTAATAAAGTGTCCTACAAAGATCGATCGATCAATCAAGTGAATGTGAATGGTTTTATTTCTTGATAAGTTAATTCGATTAGTTACTAACCTGAACATCCTTCTCAAGTAATTCCATTTTATGATCATTTGGTGTTTGTTTTTAGAATTCCAGTGAACACTGAATGGTCAATGGTCAATGGTCGATGGAATCCAATGTGATGCTGATTGGTTTTTTTTGGATCGATTGACCATTCAAACTGTACCGCGTCTTCAGGGTCTATGTAACACACCGAAATGGGCTCAACACCCCGGTCACCCCATCAAAACGAGTCACGGGTATATAGTCGCTCGGTACAGCTAAATTTCAGCTCATCATCACTAATTTGCAAGAATCTTCAATCTCAATCGGAGAATTCTCAATTTTGATCAACTTTTCACTTGGACTATGGCTTGAATGGTAATCAAACAAAGAGCCCAGATCGTCGTCAATTCAACTTGCGAACATCTATCAGCAATCTTGAACAACCCAACATGCACCTCTCACAGTATATACTCAATTCATAGGGAAAACCTTGTAATCACATCTCCTGAATGATTTTTAGTAAGCAATGTAAAAAACATCAATCAAGTGCACAATAAGACTTAAGATTGCACCATGTACTACATTCAGAGATATATGATCTCATGTGGTCCAATGAACACAAAACCAATCTGACAGCTAAGAAACCGATATATGTATATATTGATTTATACCAATCCATTCAAACCCTCAATCTTAATCAGCTTCAATAACATCCTGAGTAGGTCGATCCAAAACAGCTCTTTTCTGTAACCTAATCTTAGACTGTAATCTAAGATGAGAAACCAATGGAGCCTTAGCAGCCTCGGAAGATTTTTCTAAAAACCTTTCCACTTGATTCCGATCGGTTGGTCCAAAACTCAATCCAGTTCTACATTCTTCAATCCATGATGAATTCGCTTCAAGTTTTTCTACCAAGACTCGGATTTGAGATCCCAAGTTTCGATTCGAGGCTGTTTTTCCAAACCTTCGTAGGGTGACAATGGCGGGTAAGACTAGTTCCGGGAAGGCTATGGATTTGGATTGACAAGTGTAGTATTCGAGTAAAATGAAGATCGTTTCGTTCGCTACTGTATCTGCATAAGCTCGAGTATGTTCGTATTGTTTTGGACATCGAACAAGGTACTCGAGATCCAGTGGTCTTAGGTTACTGGGTTTCGGTCGACGTTGGAAGAGTGCAGAGTCTATTGTGTCGAAAAGGAATGGTGCGAGTGGAATGAATGTTCCGGTTCGTTGCATGATCCTCAGAAGTAGCCGAGCGCAATGTAATCGCAATGGGAAATACCGCGAGGTTGGAATCAATCTGGCAATGAAGGTTTTGGGTAAGTCAAGAATTGTAAATAAAAACTTTGATAAACAACTGGATCTCACTTCATCACACCAGTGGTGATCTGGACTAAAGGATATATCAAAGGTTGGAGTGGTGAAGGCGTCTTGCTAGAGTTAGTGGTGTCGCATGCGGTCGACAGAACAAGAGACCAAAAGTCTAGACTATGAATGTACTGCCAGTTGTACACGGCTTGGAATCCCTCCTAAAACAGACGGGCTTCAGTAAAAGTAGTCAAATCATTTGCGAGCATACGACTCACTTTTGTCTTGATCTTCATACTGTTCCTTAAATGAATGGCCAGCTGACGGATATAACTGAATATGATAGGATATGCTGCTTCTTGATTAAGAAGAAATAATTCCGACGCAGAGTTCTTCATGAGATTGATAGCTGGTAAAGTGAAGGTTGCAGTATGTTTTGAAGCACGGATAAGATTGGTATACACGCCCTAAATCACACCACGAGTGAGCGAGTGATACAATGATTTCGTGATAAGACAGAAGTTCACCTTCATGAGAGATTCTTTAGTGGTATCGGTAGAAGCAACAGCCAATCTACGCAGGGCCAGGAAAGACGCCATTCGAATTTGATCATCAGCAGTTGACCATAATTCTAGCAAGGCCTGAAAATCGATGCGACATCAGCACAACCAAGTAACTTTGACTGGATCGATGCGACAGATATATCATACCTTGGTCCAATTTTGAACTATCTTGCGATTATTGATGATCCATGGTGTCAGTTTTGCACTCTCCCGGATCGCTTGCTGTATCATGCTCTCATTGTCATCCCCCTTTCCTTCACCAGATCTTGAAGGCAATTGTGAGATGAGCTCGAGTAGAGAGGAAAAATATGACTTCAAGATCCGTTGTACACTGGCATGCATCTTGCTATTTGCAGCCACTTTACTGTTGCGAGGATCAAGGCGTGAATATCATAGATAACAGCTGAATGACAAGCGCCAAGGTCACTCACAATTTGCCATTGGGCAATTCCTTGGCCGGTACCGTCACATTCATGAACACAGGGATGTATCGGAAAGTAGTAGAAATCACAGAATTGAATACTATCTTGCACATCAAAAGTGTCATCAGTCAATCTATAAATGCACAAGTTAAACGTCGGACGCACGTGAAGAGGATTCAATGCTAAAGGGAAGTTGAAGTTCTCCGTCTGTCTGCTTTGCACTGAATGCTGCAGACCTGAATGCGAGTAACAGTTTTCGCAAAGCACGTATGGATTTGGTCTGATCGATTTCCAAAAAATCACCCATGTCAGTCTTGTTCATGATGAGAGACTAGATTACATAAGACGCTGATACTGACTTCAATAATTGATTTCTGCCAGCTTCGAAGAAGCTCTCGAGTAAGCACAACCGCAACATGAGATTCTTGATCTTTTTCTTCATCGTCATCTGACATATCTTCGTCATCAGAACCATTTCCTTCCGCATCATCTGCATCCATCTTGTCGGCATCAAAGTTTAGCAATTCACGATCATTCTCTTCTAAATATTTGTAGAATTCCGGATCTTTTTCTTTCAAGGCCTTGAGGTCCATTCCAGTGCTCAAGTCACCTATAGGATTGTTAGAGGAGAAGGTCAGAAAGGGAAAACTAAAATTGAATTTAGCCTGGACTTACCTTCCGCACTATCTAAAGATTTTAAGTCATCATCATCACTTGAGAACCCTTCCTCATTTCCACTTTTGTCTCCATCGGCTAATCCTTTTGCGTTAAGTAAGGCATCTAAAGACATGTCGAGCCTAGATTCAATTTCCATGGTAGCAAAATAAATGTAAATAGAACTCTCTAGATATGCTGACTAGCAAATGACAAAAGCACACCTAGGACGAGCTGGAATGCCATCCTCATCATCGTCGTCGTCGTCGTTATTTCCACCGTCAGCATCATCATCATCGCTACCAGCAGGTTTTGCAGTCGATTTAGGACCATGACCACGACCTGATTTGATCGAACGAGCCTGTTTGCGACCTTCTATCTCTTGTTTTTTTGCTTGTTGTTTACGACGATTCTTGAGAGTATGATCTAAATGATTCTTGGTGAACTTCTTGGTTCTTTTGGCTACTTTTTTGCCCATGATTGGTTTTTGAAGTGGTGATGGTGTTTTTTTTGTTTTCGAACTCTAAAAAATTGGCATGTGAAAAAATAACCACTGGTCTTATTCAATACTAACATATTTGATACTCAGTAGTGACATACATGCAATGAGCTGACCATATCGGGCGGATAGCTCAAGTACCGTGCTTGTGTATGACCTCAACTCGAGTGGTGCTTCTCTTGTTGGATTGAGCTATGACGACGATGCGCAGACATTGAAGGATGAATCAACTAACAACAGACCAATAAACTCAATCTCTCTCAACTCAAGCACCAAGAATTGATTGTCGAATGAATGGCAACAACTCAAACACCCACCCAAACGAAATCCACTTCAGATCTAACAGTCTTATTGAAATCAGGATTAGCAGGTGGAATTGCAGGATGTGTGGCTAAAACTATCGTTTCTCCTTTGGATAGAGTCAAGATCTTATTTCAAACTGCTCATCCTCAATTCTCTCATCACTCGGGTTCTATCACGGGTGTGTTTGGGGCTATACGTCAGATTTATTCATCGGTTGGGTTCTTGGGCTTGGTTCAGGGTCATAGTGCAACACTCTTACGGTGAGTAATGTGCAGAAACCGAGTTTAGAGTAAGAAAACTGACCAAAAGAAATCGAATATCAGGATCTTTCCATATGCTGCTATCAAATTCATGGCATATGATAGTTTTCACAATCTTTTGATTCCGATTCATTTACGAGACCAACCACCTTCATCACGTCTTTTCATGGCTGGAGCACTCAGTGGGATCACGGCTGTCTTTTTTACCTATCCTTTGGATTTGTTGAGAGTTCGATTAGCTTTTGAAACTAAACAAGGTTCATCAAGGGTTAAAATATTGGATACCATTCGTGATGTTTATACCGAACCTGCTAAAGTTGAAAACTCGACGTCTAATCGATTGTTCAATAGGGTGCCGTTCACCAAGTTCTATCGGGGCTTCACTCCCACACTTTCAGGTCAGTCTCTGTCTTTCACTCTCCAGACTCTACTTTGATTATTCACTTACCGACCAATGTTCAATATGTCGTCACAGGAATGATCCCATACGCAGGTACATCTTTTCTAGTATGGGGTACACTTCAATCTAAACTCTTACCAAACCAAAGATCATCGAATACGATCCTCAACCTCTTATGCGGTTCAGTAGCTGGTTTGATTTCTCAAACGGCTTCATATCCTTTCGAGATCGTCCGAAGAAAAATGCAAATCGGTGGTCTAGGTTTATCTCCAGTCATGAACATGTCACAAGTGGCTCGTCAAATCTTTGTCACTGATGGATTCAGGGGGTTCTTTGTTGGTTTAAGTATTGGTTATCTCAAGGTGATTCCGATGACAGCTATCAGTTTTGTAACTTGGTCTACCCTCAAGATTCGTTTTGAATGAACCAGTCTCGTATTTTCTTTGGTTTTATTGGCTGCAGTTCTGTATCCTACCTTCTTTCTTCTCGTCTCGTTTTCTTCTTGTAGATAGAGTCGCATTTTGTCTTCGTTGTGGTCAAGGCTGGTTGATTTCATCCTCAAACGTTGTATTACAAGATTGTGTGTGATAGGTACCGTTGTTTCCTGAACAGACATTCTGATGTTGATGAGCAAAGTAGTGGCGAATAATTAGTGAATGCACGGA
This sequence comes from Melampsora medusae f. sp. deltoidis, assembly GCA_002157035.1. Taxonomy (NCBI): domain Eukaryota; kingdom Fungi; phylum Basidiomycota; class Pucciniomycetes; order Pucciniales; family Melampsoraceae; genus Melampsora; species Melampsora medusae. The sequence goes on from KZ137613.1 coordinate 9,522, forward strand.
TTTGTAGATCCATGTAAAGAATGTAGACTTGATTAAAAAAATTTGTTTGTTGATTTCTTGCCAACCTGACGACAAAAGCAAGATCAGTCTTGATGTTCGAGGATGGTTCAAGACTGCTCAGATTGGGAATTTTTGGGTGTGCGTCTGTTTTTGTTGTGTTAAATGGTTCACTTGAGCGCAATCATATTGACGAGGTGACAATGGAGACTTTAAATTGGACCCTACACCCGATGATCTTCTGGTGAGCACTCCTCGAGATAATCATTCATGGAAAGACTGCGCACATGGTGTCAGGTTGGGACATGAAGTGGTGAGGATCATATAACGCAATATAACGTAATGGAAAGGAACGCCAATTCTCATTCCTAGACATCCAGTGGTCGGGGAATTCGGTATAACCTATGTGTGTTGATCTCAAAAAGCTTGCGCAAGTTTCTCTGCAAACCTCAAGCAAACTGGCGTTGATCAGTAGTATATACTCGGCAAGGTTTCAAGATAGACATTCATATGCCGCGTACCGCAGTCCTCATTTCAGATGTTTGAGGATGTTTGGATCGATCGGACATATGATATCAATGGCGGACGCCCTTGATACCACCTGACTCCTGAGACCGCAAGCATGACTGCAGTTTGCTCAGTCTGAAGCCTGTTTGGCGTTCTGTCCGAGTTGTGATGGACATCTCCTCCCTCCATCAAAACGAAGCAAGATGAATCATCCATGTACGCGATACCATTATCAATTGGAACAAACCTTAATTGTATGTCCCTTATTATCGCTCAGCTTATCAGTCCCGACCTTGACGATATGAAAACTTTCCATAACTCACCTTGAAGCAACCAGTCAAAAGCCCATTCTTAGTCATTTCACCAGCTGTCTTCTACTCTGCTACTTCCACCATGAACCACTCGATCAAGTACGACAACAGAAAATGGCAAGAGAATTTATGTAACATCAGGCAACAAATCGATAATATATTAAATGCTTCAAAAAGAAATCCTAAACAATTGATAGATATTATCAATTCATTTCGTCTATCACCTACATCAGATTCTGGTGATTGGTCAACTGTACCTCCTGAAGGGAGGCTAGAAATCTTATCTGCAATCAATGCTAGCGCAGATAATGACTTACTCATGGCATGGGCTTCCCAGAAGAGTGGAATTGACATTCTTGAAGTCTGGTTAAAGGGATCAATTGATGCTCATCGAGTTGAAAGTGCAAAGATATCTGATAGTAGCACTTCTTCACAAGAAGATGTTATATTAAAAGATACCTTCTTACTTTCCTTGTTACAGGTTTGTCCCTGTCAGCTGGAAGATCACTTTCCTTTCAAAGATATGATTTTATCTAAGCTCTGTTCTATTCTCTGGTATTCGACTGATTTGTCTCCTGAATAATTTTGGATCATTTTCAGATGCTTAGAAGAATACCAATTACAATAGAAATCCTGAAGAATTACTCCTTTGCCAGAAAGATGATGCAGATCAACAAGAGCTCTATTTCTCATCATTTCTCAGATAGTTGAGTACAACACAATGTACCTGACCCTACAATCCCACCAGAAGTCTTGAACCCCATCTTGTTCTTAGTTCTGACTGCCCACTTCATGATTTCCAGGTGTGAATGTTTTGGCTGGTAAATTAGTGAATGAGTGGCGACAGATGGTCAGGCTCCAAAAGACTCATGTTGATAGGATCACCAATGAGTTATCTGCACCTTCAACCATTCTACACGACGTAACAAAATATCTACCCTTTCCAGGTATTCTAAACTAAGAACGGTATCATCTTTCAGGCAATTACTTACATCTATTTGTATTTCTCAACATTTCAGTTCAATTCCAACAACCCACAATCATTAGCAACACCAGCGTCTCAACTTCGTTGAAGCATTGGACGCCAAGATCGTCTAGGAGGCTCAAAGACACATTGGAAACGCCTAAATCACATGTTTCATCCGGATTCCAACCTCAGCAAACCCCAACCCCCATGGCCACCTCCTCAGAAGCAGTGCAGCCTATCCACAGAGTAAAACCAAGTTTAAAAGACGCTTTTAAAGACATGAATACTAGACTACTCTCTTCAGCCTTACACCATCCCGAGAAGGAAAGAAAGGTTAAACAAGCTAGGTTTGCTAGTGATGGTGAGCTATGTAGGATGAGAATTTTTGAGCGCTTGGAATGAGATTTATCCATGTGCCGTTTTTTTTGCTTCAAACGTTCTTTTTTTCAAATCGGTCTTTGTCAGCTTTTTAAAGCCAAGCAGGTTATTTCTTTTATTTTTCTGTTGTCCTTATGTTATGTATTTGTATTGGATTCAGAAGAATATATGTAGTACATGAGTTTGATGATGGAGTTTCTAGCCCATCATGGATCTTGTCTCAGGATTTGTGTAGTTTCCATGATTTCTTTGCTTTGCAAACCTGTTGCTCGTGTGAATGATCAGTCATGTGATCAGTGGCTCAGATCTTACGCAGCGTCAGTCAACAAATTCTCTAACCTTAAAAACTAGGCTGCCAACAGGTTTCGATGAGATGCAAATTAGAGAATTTCCAGAATGCCTGTGGTCTCCTGATAGGTTGAAAAATAAATTTACAAACCATAATTTACGTGAATCCATGGTGCAAGACTCTTCAGGCTAAATCTGATAATTCAGCGCACAATATCTGACGAGCATCTCTTTGGATCTACCTACCCAAAGCGAGACTGTCATAGAGATGAATATCAAAAATACAAATCCGTCATCGGTCAATAGCGATAATGGACAAGTCAAACGCTTCAAATTAACCCCCCAAAACGAACAATTCTATTTACATAACCAAGTATTTGTTTACAAAACATCTAGAGACCTGATCCTACTCTATCTTCAACGATTCCCATAATTAATTGCTTGGACAACTGCACTGCGGATGAGATTGAAATGATGCAAAAGTACGTCAAAGCAGATGTATTGAGATACCTAAAGTGAAACCCGTCAAGAATGAATGACAACATTGATACGAATAAAAAATGATATGCTGATAAAATTATAGAACACAAGAGAAGATAATGGAAACAAAGACACTAAAATATACACAGACACACATACATATAAAGTTTTGAGGCATTCAAAATCGGCTGGTCCGATGTCTGTAGGATCGACGGATCAGGGATTCCGGTATGCTATTTTTGTTGCAAAAATCAAGACCCTAGTGGAGGTATCTTAAGAAAACGAAAGCTTGAACGGAGCCTGCTCTGGAAGGTAGTGAGTTTGATCAAGGTGGTATTAATTTAAACGAGAAGGAGCCGCATATGGGTGTGTGGAGAGAGTGCGTTGAGCAGAAGCTGAGTAAGGATGCGGGGTTAAAGAGTGAGAAGAAGCCGCGTAGGGGTATGGCAATAGAGGAGGGTCAGGGGAAGGAGTGTATTTTTGACTAGAGAGCAAATCAAAACAAAGATTGTTAGATAGAGATTGGACAGCAGTCAAGGGATTGGAACCAACCCTAGGGATTGACTAGAAAGGAGCTCAGGCCTGTGTTGTGTTTCGCTTGCGTATGCATATCCGGGTGGAGGAGCGCCGTAAGTTTCTCGTTCCTGAGTGACCGGGACAGGAAGAGGTGGGATCTGGTAGACCGGTTGTGGGTTGTAGACAGGCCGATCATAGCCTACATTAGGCGTCGCAATCGAGGGACTAGGCGCGACTGCTGTCTGAGATGGGGTTTGACCGCGCTGGCGCTGAAATTCTCAAGGGTAACCGTTTGTTAACTCACAGAACTAAGGAAGATATAAAGAAAACAGCCATTAAAATCATACTGACGGCAGAGGGGCTCTGACTCGTCTGTCTGGACCGATACATACGTCGGATGACAATTGTGAGGGCAGTTAAGATGATAGCGCTGGAGATGGAAATGGCTGCCGCGATAGATAGACGGACTCCATATGATATTCCCTCGCAAATAGTCCGACCAGTGCGGTGATTGTAGCGGCAGTCAGCCGATACTTCATGGACCAAGATGAGGATGACGATGATAGGTGGACATTTGTTTGCATTTGAAATCGAAATTGATAGCATGATGAAGTGATCGACTGAATGAATGAAGCGGTTGTTGTGATCGTGGTGGGAGTAGTTAATTGGTGCTGCTGTTCTTGTGGACTTCAATGAATGTTGCGATGGTATTGAGACTTTGTGCAGGATGAGGATGAGAATGATATTTATGTGAAGCAAAATACATGATAAGCTATGTACGGCTACTATGCTGTATTTTAGTGCGTCAACATAGGGTGGTGCCAGGTGGTGCCGCCGATTTCAAAAAGCTCACCAGAATTTCGGTTCACACGTCAATGGAATCATCCCATTGAAAATTCAAATCGCCGTGATGTTTCATCCTCTCGAGGTTTTCATCGTGTGTGCTGCTCTATCAAGCGATGGGGATGTGTGGAGATGAGAAGACAGTAAACTTGGCAAAAGTCCCACGCTTGCGAGTAGTCGAGCGAGGGACTTGCGGCAAACTCGTACGCTCCATCAACTTAACAAAGTCCCACGCTCTCCTTACTCAGCGGGAAGTTTTTTGCATGAGTCACTCTTGCAATCCAACTAGACAATTCCCTACCGAGGATATCTTTCTGGACCAAAAATATAGAGTGTGCGCGCTGGTCTTGCGCAGATTTTGCGCTAATTTTTCCCCGGGGAAGTCGATTCCTTCATGCATTAAAACTGTTTCAAAGATCGGGTCTCAAGGGCAAATTTTAAGCTTAACAAAGCCCCTCTCACGAGCGCG
>MWRK01013215.1:0-12037 GCA_002157035.1 Melampsora medusae f. sp. deltoidis
AGTATGGTCACTTTTGCGTGAGCACTCTTTCCTGGGTCACGAAAGCAACACAGCCCAAGAGCTCATTTCTTGTCTCTTTATGATTTGCAGGCAATTGATCGGTGGAGTGATCGGCATTGCGGTGGCGTGAGCTCACATCATCAATACGGATTTGTTCATCTTTGTAGTTTCAATGCTGATTCAAACTTTTGACCGCTTTTCTGACCATAGCCAAACCATCTTTGGCAATGCTCTCACTACCAATCTCATCAAATTCGCACCTAACGCACCCTTTGCGCTTGTCCGATCATCAGTTGAAAGTATCGCAACTCTTCCGGATTCAATTCGACCTGGAGTAATCCATGCTTATACAAACTCTTTACGACAGGTGAGATCATATGTCTTATTTGCCCATTCTCGTTCTCGGCTGACTTTTGTCTGTAATCAGGTTTACATTCTTGGAATCCCAAGTGGGGTTGCTGCATTTCTCTCATCCTTTTTAGTCAAGAGCCGGAATATCAAAGGCCTCAAGACAGATCCGATGATGCATGCTGCTTGATAACAAAACAACCCGCAACTTCGCACGAGCTCCTCTAATACCGAGAAGCTTTCATCCGTTTTAGTTGCCTCGGGGGCCACATCTTGGTGTCAAGCCGACTGATGCTGCAGCAAGAAAGAAAACTTAACACTCTGACATTTTGCTCTTCTTGTTTGAATCTATGCTTATCTTGTCAATTTTCATAATTCTATCCCTACTCTCTTAAAATCTTTGATCTTACACACGTCTTTATCTTCTTTTTACTCCCTTCGACTCTTTGTACATCTCAAGTGAGTCCTTTTCATCAGGTCGTTTTGGTTGTCTTTTATTAGTTTATTTTTTATTCTACATCATTGGTAATTTTTGTTGTTTGGGTTTGTGTCATTCTTGCATTTCATCGTAATTTAAATTGTGCATTTGTGAAATTTTGTTTTGAACGTCAAATAGGTAGGGTTCCGGGGGAAAATGGCGGAGCCACAGCCATATTCGAGAGATTCCAACAGCATCAGTCCGACGGATAGAAGTTTCAGCCTCCTTCGAATCTACGATGTAAATATTCACATAACACCGTCTGACTGATGTGCATTTATTCGATAAAGTACAGCTGTGTTCGGCATTAATGGACTGCTGATCTCACAAGTCGGTAGTAAAGCTATCTGCAGGATGCCTACGTCTCCTCCTGAAGATGAGGTCATAGAATATCAGCTAGAACTGAAAGACTGACGGGGCGCTAACATTTGTCATTGAACTTTAGAATTATTATAACGATATCATGTTACAACTGTCTCAATCTGCATATCAACTTCACTCTTGTCTTTTTGTTTCTGTCGCTCCTTTTTACCCTTACGCTTCTTAGGGGGTGCTTGACCTCCATCACCATGACGAGCAGCACTTCGCTTGCCGTACTTATTAAGCGTAGAAGAATCTGAAGGGCCAGTTTGATTGGCTTCGCCCCAACTTCTGTCCTTCAACCTTCCTCGAAGCTCTTTCAACTTCTTTTTCCGCGTCGAAGCCTTCTTATCAGGTTCCGTACGGTAGGGAGCCAGCTTACCCAAACCAATGATATCATTCAGTTCGGCGTCGGTCGCCATCAGAATTTCGGCGGGGGTAATATTGAGTGGGTCAGGTTCAACTTTGGTATACTTGAATCGTGTTGGAAGATCGCCAATCTGTTTGCACCACAGAGATGATTATTAATGTTCCGCATGTTGCTTAATTGCACCATTTCCGATTCCATCGTTGAGACTTACAAGATCTTCATAGTCCAGCTTATGATATTCATCCAATGCATCAAGTATCCGTTTCTTTCGTTCGTCCGGCGATAAAGCTTCGAGGTCAACGAGTTCGCGCTCAAGTTCTCCATTTTGCTCTTCTGCCCCAACCTCCTCTTCCAGCGTCTCGCCAATGAGCTTTTGCTTCTTAGATTGCTTCTTCTCGCGCTTCTTCTGCCGCTTGGACCCTTTGGGAGCTGGGGCCAACGGATCATATGCATCGCCTCCTGGCTCAAAGTCTATCTGAGTATCCTCGGCTTCGTAGTCTTGAGGTGGGATTATGTCATCGATATCGATATCATCATCCCAGACAGGCTTCCCATCGGGATCCTGAATGACATTACAGATGAGTGCCTGATCACAATGAGACGGCAGATGAAAAAGATATGTACCTCTTGACCATAAAATTCCTTGTTGAAGGCATGTCCCATTCGGCGATCGTGGCTATCCGGATCGAAATCGCTTTCCAAGTCGAAATCGCCCATATCGAAGTCTAAATTAAAGTGATGATGAACAAGTTAACGAGGGATGGCAGTGGCAGGATCAATAGTAGCTTGTTTACCTTCTGCTCCAGCGTTTTTCTTGATGACTTCAAGTTTAGCTATCAAAGCTGTTCGCTTCAGTTCTTTGAGTCGATTCAGTTCATCCATCTTGTGCTGCTTTTCTTCTCTTTTCCTGGCTTTTGCTGTGGCTCTTGCCGTCTTCCGGGCATCGTCTGTCCGACGAACGGAGTGGTCCATGTCTCGAGCGTGGGTTACAATAGTCTGTGCTGAACTGCGAAACAGTGAGGTGAGGTAAACATGTGACGTTGAATTTTCAAAGACAGCGCAAGAAAATATGACACACTCTTCAAACCTAAAGTTATATTTGGCTTCGAACTCTTCAGCTTTCTCTACAAACTCTTCATCCTCATCGTCATCCTGAGTTTCATCGATCAATGTCCGTCCCAGGGCTTGTGATTTAGCCGGATGCGACGCATCAGTGGGATCTGGCTGATGACGTCGTCCTTCTGACTTCACGATCTCTGCATACTTTGGGATCTTTTTAGCCTCCTTGTCAATCCATCCTCGACCCAAGACGTAATTCTTCAAAAACGTTTCATCATCCTCAGCCAAATTATCCTCATTTGTCTTCACAACATTCGATGGTTCAGCTAGTGATTCGAAAGCAACACGAAGATCTTCACGTCCCACTCGCTCCAAAAGAAAATTTTGATAATCTTCCTCGTCCTTTTCAGCTTCATCCAACGTTTTCTCTCTCGGAATCAGCAAATCTTCAACTTCGTCTGAGCTTCCGCCTTCACTTGCTTCGCCCCATTTGGTAGCGTTTTCAAAAACCCGCTTCGTCTCTTCTCGAAGCATTTCGGCCTCTTGAGCTGGTGTTGGGTCAAAGTGCTCATTCCCTTCAGATCCATCATTGAGCTTGACATCCTTTCCAGAGAGTAAAGCCTGCCTTTGATAGTCACGTAGGTGTAGGGGTTTCTGACGATGAGCGATGTCATTGTCATTGTTGGTTTTGCTTCGTTTAGCTCGTGCAGCAGAATGCTGAGATTCTTCCTCTGATCGAACATACAATTCGAAAAGTGAACAGGGTAGATTAGACCACCTGTTCCCGAACAGCCTCGAGACCCCTTTTGTGAAAGTAGACCGAGTGGAAGAGTACTAACCTTGAAAGACTGGTTGATCGCCTTCATAAAGTGTTGGATCAGATCTTTTTATCCTTGCAAGCGTTTTAAGAATTGCTGCATCCACTTCAGGAGTGATGAATTCGGCATCTGAGTCCTCAGAAGATAAATCTTCATCTTCTGATTCCTCGTAATCTTCCCCGTATTTATCTTTCACTGTGAAGCAATAAACCAAAATGATCAATTGAGATGATAATCAGGCAAGTTGCTTGGTCTTGATTATCAATTTTCGGGATTGGCGCACATTTTGTTAGCTCTTCGCCTCGTTTGCGGGTTTCATACTTCTGGGCATATTGTTCGTTGAAATTGAATCCATTTTCGGTTTGTTGCTCGGCTCGGCCTTTGCCTTTGCCTTTGATGACTCGTTCACTAGATTCGGCAACAGTATCGAAAAGGTCGATGGGTGCCATTTTGTTGTGATTGATGAATTGCGATGTATTGAGCAACAAGTAGACCAACGGTTTTGAGCTTCAAAGAAGTCAACTGGAGTGAAGCTTCACTTTTTTCTTTCTGCAAACCAAATTTTGAAGATGTGTACCCAGAAATGCTTATACAGTACACTCGATATGTTTATAACCTAATTCCGAAAGTTTCTTTAATCACGGCCTGTGAACCTGTTGACTCTCAATGTATGCGTCCAAATCACTTTTGCACTAAACGCAATTTGCGAAACGAAATCAACTCCAATTGCTGTCTACTCGATCAACTACTTCGATCTCGGTCAAGACTACTGGTACATCCCTATCGATCAGGACTTCCATTCATGGCTACAGCTTCCCCAGCTCATATACACACTTCTGCGGCTAAGTAGTAAGCCCACTCACCGACAACATAGCTTCAAAGCTACTAGAGCACGTTCTTGCCGAAACTGAGGAAGCCTATCTTTCTGTGACTTTGACGTTTTCTTTGGAGTGAGGTCAAACCGGAGTGGTACTTCGAGAAAGGGTTGCGAAAAGTGAAGCCTTACCTATTCAAGTACTCGACTTATGCCAAGGTAAAAGTCAATGTATTTGGGTACTCAACACTCTGCGTGTCCTGACGTCCGTCATATGATATTATCCGGAATGAAAAATAGGAAAGATGGAGGGGGCGAAGCGTGATTGATGTGTTCAGGTGTGGATCTAGTTCCTTATCTTCCTATACTCATCTAGAATGAGTGCAGATATATGACGCATTATTGATCATTGAGTTCCGTATATAGCTCCGACTTCAGGTTAGTGATGAGGGAAAACTTGATTCCACTTCAAACTTGACGCCCATTTTTAACCCAGAATACCTGTATCACTCACACTCGCCTTCTAGAGACCGGAGTCCTGAATACTATGTCAGTCAAGGATAGTCTTCAGGGATGTGAAACTTTCACCTTACTAATCCGAACCGTACACGTTTGGTTAGGCCCAAGCCGTAGCTTCCGGTGTGACATTTTCGTGCTTGAACCCTCCAGTCTGATGATTGCTGACCAGCCAACACGTATATACCATCTCACATTGACTCTGAAGGTGTCATCAAGATCAACGGAAAAATCATCACACAAGATGTTATCATCCGAAATGGGGATTTGATCACTAATACATTGCATCGACATGAACCACCAGTGATCGGAGATCCTGTCAGAATCCTCCATCGCGATGATGTCAAAGGTCTACTTGTGGTCGAAAAGCCTGGAAGTATGCCAGTGAGTATTTATCTCAACATCATCCTGACCCATCAAGCTTCACAAGTATGCTTTTTTGTCTGTTGAGAAATTCATAGATTCATCCGACGGGTCGATATAACTATAACACTTTGTTATCAATCCTCAAATTCGATTACGATCTTCCATTGGTTCACAGTGAGTTTCTCATATGGATATGTGACCATGATACTGAACCGCAAAATGCTGACTGCGACTTTGGGTTGTGAAGCCAGTAATCGCCTGGATCGTTTAACTTCGGGTGTGATGATCTGCGCATTGACAAATGAAGCGTCCCGTGGCTTGTCAGCTTACTTTGGCCAAGAGGGTGCTGTCAAAAAAGAATATATTGCCAGGTGCCGAGGGAATTTCCCAGAGTACGTGCAATCAGTCCATTGATGATAACAATGGAATCTTCACATCTTCCTTGACCATGTTTTCCGCGCATTTTTTGGTCAGTGAGGAGATTGTGTGCGAGGAACCGCTGTTGACAATAGACCGACAGGTGGGACTTAACGTCGTCCATCCTGAAGGAAAGGTTAGCATGTCTTTCTCAGATAGACTCTTCGTAAATTAGTATTAATTGAGATCAATATATTCTGTTTCGCATCTAGCATGCTAAAACCTTTTTTAAAAAGATGTCATATGACCGACAGACGGACTCTAGCGTAGTTCATTGTAAGAGCCATTTCTGTCATATTGGCCCCGTTCATATCTTTCCTGCTGGCTCACAATTCTCATTGATAGGTCGTCCCATCACTGGTCGATCTCATCAGATCCGTGTCCATCTTCAGTTTCTAGGACACCCAATCTTGAATGATGTGATATATTGTAGTAATGTAGCCTGGGGACCTGAAAGAGGTAAGGGGGGAATCTTTAGTTCTTCTACAAGCCAGATACCCAAATCCAGTGACACAGAGGAAGCAACGGAATTGGTCGAGAGCGAAGTACCAACCAAAGATAATCTTGGAGAACCAGATGAAATTCCGCGCCCTAAACGCTCAGGGTCAGCTATCAAGTTGGGTAGGGGTCAACGACAGGGAATCTCTCAAACTGACTCGGGAAAACGTGCTCGATTGAATCCAGAAGATCCAGATTCAGGGAATTGTAGTGGGATTGCTTTCAATGAAACCGCTCGAGCGGTAGTGAATGAATTAAGGAAAGCTAGAGATGTTGAAGATGGATTTGGTCGTGCGAAAGATACGATTTGTATTGATCGAGCTTTCAAAACACCGACAGAATTATTGATCTCACAGGCTGATAAAAAGAATGATGATGGAAAAGGGGCAGATGCAACTGAAACTAGTCCATCTGATGATCATGAGTTTTGTTCAGATTGTGGTATACCTCTTTTACCGGATCCAAAACCTGAACAACTTTTTATTTATTTACATGCATTCAGGTCAGTACCGTATTTCCTTATTCCATAAACCACGAAAGATTCAATTCATGACAGCTCGAGCATGTGAAACTCATTAAGGATGAAGATGGAGAAACTGATTTGTGTTCCATTGTCATTAGATATCACACAGATGCTTGGGACTTTTCTAGTGGTTTACCTTGGTGGGCAGATGGAGAGAAATGGAAGGAAAGGAAAATCGAATCGACGGAGTGATTTACATTTGTTTTCATCTTCATACATAGATTACATCATTCGAAAAGGAATTTCAAGAGGAGAATGGGAAATTAGAATTGAAAAATCGTGTTAAAAAAAGAAATCTATACCCTTGAAAGATTCTGTGAAAGAGCTTTTTGTAGGGTATCTCGTCACTCTGAAGCACCACTCGCACAAGAGACACCCCAAGTGTTCTGTTGAAGCGTAGACCCAACAAAATGTGCCGCACTAAGCAAGAGATCAACAATTCAAAAAAAAGTTTGACACTGCGCCATCTCAGAATACCAGCCTCAGTCAAGTTTGCATACCTGAAACGTTGAGACAGGAGTGTATGTGGCCAAGATCAAAAAACAACAAAGGGATGAGCATGACTTTGGTTTAAAAATTAACACCGAGGAAGAAATCTTGGGCATTAGAACATCGCAAATGAGACACATAACAAGTATGAATGGGATCAGAGGAGTTTGATAGAGATACAGCAGGATTGATATGGGAAAAACCTCACAGTCATGATGTTGTCCTTGTGAAGAAGTGAGGAAGCCGGCAAATGGTTGGGAACTGATACTAATTGCTCTGTCATTCATGATACTTTAACTTAAGGGGACAATGAGGTTAGGTGTTCATATTTTACTTTGCTGTGGTTGCAAGCATTGAATTCCAACACATTTCTTGTATGGTTTTCAGGTGATTGGTTTTCATGGAGTTCAAAATAACAACAGTGTTGAAATCTGGATTCTTCCAAGAACCGTAGTTAGCCTCAAAACCAGAGGATCAATAGAATGTCAGAGGGGTCTCTCAAGACATTACTCAAGTTTTGATTTCAAGGCTAGATTCCTAGTATACTTTTACAGTCAATTTAGAAAAGCTTATTGCAGATTTCCCGCTGATTTGCTTGGGTTTTGCCTAACGTAACAAAGTTCCTCAATGCCTCAACAGCTGCCGTTCAAGTTGAATCCGCATGGCTCAGGATGAGGGACTTGCCCCCAATGTCTGCTTTTGGGCCTGAGGGCTAAGGATTTCCTTGCAGAGGAAATCTCATTTCTCCCTTTTTTGCAAGCACACTGAGGAACTCAATCCCTTGTTAAACCAAGACATGCACTAGAACTGCCTACGGTATGTGTATGGTCCAACTGAGACCATCCAATTGCCCCCATCTCTTGCTGAGCTACACGGGTTTGAATTCTTGTAAATTCACCAGTATCAAAGCCAAGTCAAGCAATATTTGAACAGATTAAAACACTCAGTCATCATAAACTCCTTGACTTAGTTGAGATACAGGCAATTTTACACAAATTCAAATCCATCTAGCTCAGCAAGAGATCTGTGGAATTGAATTATTCCACCTGTACGGCATAGATGGAGTTGGAATCATAGCATCCGTCTGGGTGCAAGGAGGGTCAATATAAAATGGTGAAATGAGATTTCCTCTGCAAGGAAATCCTTAGCCCTCAGGCCAAAAAACGGACATTGGGGGTAAGTATGATAGATAGGGCACAGGACAAGGTTAGGTCTTGTCCAAGGTATTGGTTCCACCACTATTGATGGTGTAATTACCTACAATAGATAGGACAAAAGAAAATGTTAGCTCTAAGGTATTGGTTCCACAACTATTGATGATGTGGAAGCCAATTCCAAGGAACAGAGACTATATCTGCTACACTCTGTACAACTATCACATGATCTGTTGTGGCGCAGTTATGTACACTACGGGTAAGCAATGATATCAATTTGAGGTCATCTGGCCCAATATTGATATGTCATTGATTTGACCTTGAATTGATATACAAATATTTTGGATCACTTTTGTATTGGACCCCTTTGGTTCTGTGACAGATCCTGAGATCCTTACCTATACAAAAGATACATTTGGTTTGAATCAAGATTTGGATTGACAGTGGCTCCCCATTGCTAACAATGATGCCAGCCATGAGCAAAAAAAATTTGCGGAATCACACACACGCCACCTACACCTTGGAACTAGCACAAGCAGTGGATAGACCAAAGCACCAATTTTCCAACAATGTGCCAGGTTATTTCCTAGTGATGTTCACTCCATAAATCCTGGCTACCCTCAAGTTGGCATCTCAGTTGTCTGATCCACATTCTTTTTTCCACAGCATGTTGATGTCATCCCATCATCCGCAGGTTGTTGGCTGCCTATCACCTCACCTCTCCATCAATCCACAATGTCTTCAGCTAGAATGAATCTGATGTTGTGAAGTAAAGAGAAGGTTGAGGCTGAGCCGTATGGAGAAAAGTCTCAACCTGGGGTAATCAGGTGCAGTGTAAGTACTACGGCAGCAAGCCAAACAAAAAGCTATGAAGAGCTTGAAACTAAAACACACCTGGGGTAATCAGGTGCAGTGTACTTGCTACGGAAGAAAGCCAAACAAAAAGCTACAAAGAGCTTGAAACAAAAACACACCCAGACACGCACACACAGATTAGTAAAGAGTATAAACAAAAGTAAAAGAGCAATAAAACAAACATGTGCGTAAAGCAACAGGTAAAACGTAGAGGTACAAGGTTGGTAATCAAAAGCAATAGTAAAGAACAAAACTAAATGAAGTAGTTATATATGGGCATATAATGTTCTAAGAGAAATATAAAAGACTTACAGTTTCTTCCTGATGAGGAAAGAAACTGGGAAGAACAACAGATGAGTACACAAAAGAAAAACACAAATAATAAATCACCACAGACATAAGAAAAAGATACGCAGGTTGCAAGCAACCTATTCCCAGAACACACACATTAATCCCACACACACAGACCCTTCAATTAATTCATCCTCATAACACCCAAATCATTGCTCAGTTCTTTAAATTATATTAATAACAACTTGAATACAAACTGAAGTCCTTGACAAGTAGAGTAAAATATAACTTGAATAAACCAAATACTCCAGAACACCAGTGAAATACAATCTTTTAAAAGAATCAAGAGAACACATGGTATGATGAATACCACAACAGATGTCACCCTTCTGGAAGCTCAGATTGTATGGAGCAGATCTCAAATTAACCCATGCAGCTGTAGCTTCCTTGTATTTTGTTTGAGTCCTTAACACTGTTGTGGTTGGTGTTGCTGGATTGAGGAAGGTTTGGTTGAGTAAGAGGAGCCTGATGACTGATGGGCATATCAACTGGCTGTTGGTATTGAATTGTTGGTTGTGTAGAAGGCATAGATGCACAAGCGTTTTGGGTAGCAGATTCAGTGGACTCCAGAGCCAGAAGTTTGAGCTTGATGAAAGCAACATTGGTATGAGATATTAAAAGAGACAAAAAGCAGAAATGATTAATGATGAACTTTGAGATAACAAGCAATAGTCAATTGATGAACCAACATTGCCTTGAGATAAGAGAAAAGTCAGTGTGAATTTGGGATACAATGTGATTGAGATTTAGACATGATCATGAAAGAAACTGAGGCCAATTCATATCACCTTTGAATGCCATCATATACACGCAAAAAGAAAAAAATGACCAATATCAAAGCTCATCTTATTGTGTTAAATACCCCTAAAATGAAAACAGAGTGTTGCTTGCTTCAGTTCTGTTGGCTTCAGTTGCAGTGACTTTGTCTTTCAAAGTCAGATCTGTCATGGTAGGCAAGGCAAACTTGAGTGTGTGGTTTCAATGGTCAAACACTGCATTTACTTTCTGTTCAGAGTCATCTCGGACAAGTTTTGGTTGCCCTGGTTGTGGCAGGGCTTTGATCACCAGCCCTGGCAGATGTAAGGAAGGACCACACAGCTGCCAGAGCTCTGTTGGTTGGCTGTCAGCAGAGGCTGATCATCATGTCTTCTATATTGAACTGATCTCAAGTCAAGGTCATCCCTATATCAGATATTTTTAGGTTGATTTGATATTGGGCCTTTCAACAAGTTGACTTTTAGTTTACACACATCACTCTACAACAGCAAGTTCCACATGCTGAGACATGTGGATTCAACTTGGAATGACAGCTGTCTCAGCATTGAGGGAGTTTGTTAAGTGAGGAGTTTTCTATAAGAGGCAGTCTGGGGTTTGGCCAACTTGTGGTTGAAGTTTGCAATTGGTTGGCTTTGCTTGACAGAAGTGATTGGTGACTGAATCAGTGGTTGACCAAACCTTGCGTGGCCTAACAGAATTCCATTGTTTGGTACCAAATTGAGATTTTCAGTTGGGTCAAGAGATTGCTGACTGATGTTCATGGATCAATCAGAACAATATGGCTGGCCTGCTGGTGTATTAATATCTGGATATCTGGCTGATCTAGTGATGGGTCATTCAACAGTGGTCACAAACATCAACAAACACTGCGCACATCAGGGTATTTTTCCAAAGTGGAAAACATTTGACCAGAATGACAAAAATGATTGAAAATGCAGTAATTCTGGATTGATCCTGCATTTGCCTCAACATTGCGTGTGTGTTTTTTTGCATTTGTACTGCATCTTTCTGCATACCAACTGCATTTTCATTCATTTCAGACATTCAATGCAGTTTTTTGCATAGTGGGAAAAAGACTTCATGAGTGAAATTTTTGGTGTGAGATCTGATGGGGGCTTCTCAGCAAAAACTGGCGTCCTTATCAAACTTTTTTATTTCAACTTTCACTTGCCTTCCAGATTGTGATGAAAATCAGGCGTCTTGACGTTCTCTAAAATCCTATATTCTTAGTTTCTCCATATCTCAGTTGGTTCTGTAGATAAACAAAAAAGTCCTTTGGGCCTCAAAGTCAAAAATCACAGTAATTTGGGTTGCTCCGGTGCCAAAATATTGAGTTTTGGTGTAAAATTGAGATATCAATATTTGATTATAATTTGGTGTATCTTTGGAACCAGTCAAGCAATTGGGTAAGTCAGAGTTGGAGGCTGTAGAGGGAAATAAGGTGCATGACTTTGATTATTGGACAGCACTATTTGGCGACCGGTTTTTTTGACCCAACGCCTGCTTCGGATAACCGGCTTATTTGGTGCCCGTTTATTTCGACAAGTCGCCCGGTTTTGAATTTAAATTGATTTCAAATTTTTGGTTTTCCTTGCTCGTTCCATTCATCACATTACACTCATCACTCACTCTTGGAGATATCATTATATCCATCCCACTTCAGTTTTGTTTGTGATTGCTCATCCTCACAAAAAATTTGTACGGTACACATCTGGGATTACCTAATCAAATGAAATGAGAAATTACAAAGACTACAAGGAACGAGTGATGTGTGTAAAGAGTGTGATAAGATAGTTGGCAGAATAGATACAATCATGACAGTCACATGAGAAATGAAAGACATG
>KZ137624.1:0-13792 GCA_002157035.1 Melampsora medusae f. sp. deltoidis
AACTTCATCCAGTGAGATTGGGCTCATCAAAAGAGTCAGTTCGGAGACGCGTGAAATCCAAACCGAATCCCACATCAAGCCAAGTACAAACCCAATGCCAACACGACACAAAGATAATCCCGAGTGAAAGATTCGAATTCACCTTGTCAGAAAAGCTACAAGCTCTGGAACCTGATCACGAGGAAACTCTTATTGGAGGCAAGTATTGTGTCACCAGTCCGATAACAACACCTACCACGCTTGTACCGCCGTCTGTACCATTACCAACCAATTGGGTTTTCTACAAATCTATCGATGACTGAACTATCTGGGATTTGGACCACTGCACCGTATGTACATGTGCTTGATGAAAATCTGCTAAATGTTTTAATGGAAATGTGCATGTTACATCTGAATTTAATACAAAGAATGGTGAATCACTTTTCCTAAAATGTCTCCTGCTAAAGCAAGTGGTCCAGCAATATGTATAACAAAAAAAACGTTGCATGTCAGTTTTTTTCCTATGATGATGATGAGATGATCAAGAGTTTAGACTGACCGGTATCAAATGGTTCAGTTTCTACACTAAACCTACAATTCTAATTCCATATTTCTCGTCACTATCTTTCAAAACAGCCAGCATAACTTCAGGTCTATACTTCACTGCCAATACGATTTCATTCACACATCAGCCTACCAAAAAGGAAACAGAAAAAGTCAATTAAAAAGGTTGATAAGAACTTATGTACTCAGAAAGATGACAATTGAAAACTTACAGCAACTAAAAGCTTTGATGAACAATCATTGATTTATCACAAAACTCAACTAAAGGTTTAGGGTAAAGTATAAAGTTAAAATGGTCTTAATCTTGTACCAAAATCACCTGGCACCGGTACTAGAATGATAGCCTTCATAATTCATGATTCACTAGGTAATTGAGAAATTCAAAAAGAAAAGAAGTAATCAATCAAATGGGAATGAGAACAATTGGTAAATGGTAAAGGAAGTGAAGAGTTGATTGGTGAATGATTGGTGATGAAGTTGAGGGCCTTATTAAAGAAAGGCAGTAATCATCAAAGTCCAGATTCTATTGTTTCTCAAACTGAGGTGTTCAAGATGTTATTTTCATTTCAAGTTACAATAAACTGTTCTCAACAACCCATCGTGAACTCCTTGTCCAGATGTCTGATGTGAATATGCAAACATCACACTTTCATAACTGCCAGAATCAGTGAGATTCGTCATGAATCAAGTAAGATGGAACATGTGATAAGATTAGGGGCATCAAGAATCCTATAATCATTGTCAAAATTGACAAAGTTTGATCATAAAAAAACAAAGTGATATATAAGTTTGTATTCCAAAAAAAAGGTATTGTACTAACAAAAAATAAGTAATCAAAAGATCCTATGCATAGCACTTCGTGTTCATTACATTTTCATCATTAGTGTCAAAGCAGAATACTGATGATAATGAAGAAACAAAAAAATATGCAAATCAAGAAATAAGCTTCAAAAAAAAGTTGTAAGCAATAAAAGAGATGGGAATCGCTTCAGGAATAGAAAGTGATGAGATGAGGAAGAGAAAGATGTTTGAACAGGATCACAAAACACATCAATAAGAGAAAAGACTACATTAGAGGAGAAAAGAAGAAGATACATAAAGAGATATCTTCTCCATCTCTTGTATATCTCCCTCTTTTTCAAGCAAAGACAATGATACATGCAGTGGGTGATGTATGCAGTGTTTGTATAGATGATTGAGAAGGTGTACAAATAAACGGGTGAAAAGATTAAATAGTAGAAGACCAGATGAGCCAAAGATAGCGACCTAGTGAGATGAAATTTGCGACTCGACTTCACATAACAACACAGAGGGTCAAGAAAGAAGATGATAGGTCAACAGGTATGGTGAGTTGACTCATGAGATCATCACTGGGCTGCTAAGCTTTCGGTCCTGTTGACCGTCTTGTTGGTCTGTCAAGACCATGGCTTGGATCGGATCGGCTAGTTTAGATGCCAAGACGTCTAGGTTCGAATGTCGGGGAAGAGGATTGTGACATCGAGAGATGGGCGATGCTAAGGAAAGAAGGAAGGCAAAGATGAGCACTAGACAGCGGGGAAAGATGAGAAAGTAGAGAACTAACCAATCAGCCAGTCAATCTGTTTTGATGGTTCGGCTTCGATCGTTAAATGAGAGCCAGCAAGTCGAGATCGAGGACGATGGCCTGTTACTGATCGCCGTTGATATGGTTGAGGAGTGGATCTGAGGAAGTTGGTTGGAGAGCTAGTGGGTGTGATAGAATGAACGATGTGAGGAGAAGAAGGAATAAAAAGTGAAAGAAATTCCGAAAGGCTGGTTGGTTGACAGAATAAGAATGTTAGTGAATGAGTTGATGTAGTTCGAATGTCAAATCTGATTGTATGCTATTGTATGACTTACACATCATCTTCTGCGGGTGATTTGGAATCGAGATCGAATGATGAACTGATTTGAAGACTAGTCGAACGAGTCAAGATTGGTGAAGAATCTGAGATGGTAGATTTGAGATCTTCATTGGAATTGGGATTCAGATGATTAGCAACAGTTGATGGTAAAGGTGAGACGGGTTTAGGTGATAAATCATGAATCCTAGAAGGAGGACGTGAGGTTGTGGAGATAGAAGGTGTACGACGAGATCGAGATGGATGACGAAGATTGTTTTGATGAGAATGCTTGTTTGAATGATATGGTAAAGGATAAGGATAAGAATGAGTTCTACGAGGTAAAGGACAAATGATAGGAGGGTATTGTAAATGTAAGATAGCAGTTTGATCTGAGCTCATCATCATGGTTTGATTTGGTTTGTTGGGTTTGATTGTTGATTTGATTGAGAATTCTAAATAATAATGATTAGGATTTTTAAAATAAAGAGATGTGTAGCTGATTGATGAAGAAACAAAGGAAGTGTATGTGTGTATCAATGATGAGTTCTTTAAAAAGATGAAAATGGCTGAGTTGAGTTGAGTTGAAGATAAGAAGAATTGTGATGAGGACTGAAGAGTTGAAGTTGAAGTTTGTGATGAATTGAATTTGTACTTAAAACCGAACTGCTAAAAAATTATGTAAGAAAACTGGTAAAATCAAAATCAATTCAATCAAATCGAATTCAATCGAACTCAATCGAATCTGAATGGGCAAATTGACAAATTGTCTCAAAGTTGCTGTCAATAAATACAATATCTGACTTAAGACCAGCTTAAGATGTGTACGTATACCTTATGTACCACACAAGAATCAAGAATCAACATTGCCTCCTTTCGATGACGACACCTCACCTCGATTCGCAAGAATTTCAAGGTCATAACTTACAGAATGACGCTCTGACGACTTTGACGAGTTGCTTTCTATTGCTTTCTCCCTTCACTGAAACCCTGATGTGTCACATCGAAACCCATGCTTCGCTTCTATCGTCACAGCGTACACTGTAATTATCACTCGACCAAATTAAAACCTTCACACTTTCCACGATGTTAACTCAGGCTGCGATCGATGTTCTGAAAAGGAAAGCTTATTTCAAATCGGGCCAGCTACCTCTGGAGCTAGAATCCTAGGTATTCTGGGATGGCGGGACTGGGAAGAGAGTTCAAGGCCGTGAATATTCTGAGACTGGTCAGAACGTGAAAGCGATTGGCCTACTACAGGGTTATATATGTGTGGGTGTGCTAGCGTGTGCTGAGATGAGCGGGAATGAACTATGTATGGGAACTCGTTTGCATAAGGCGCAAGAGAAATTATTCATCAGCTTGCAACGGTCTCCAGCTTCTGATGACTTGACCCGCCAGATTATCCAGGTCAACTTTACACAGCGTCCAATGATTGGGAAACTTTGGACTGAAATCCTTTTCTGCGTTCGAAAAGACCGATCCGAAATTCAAAGCACCGCACAAGAAAACTCAGCATGTATCCTGGAAACTCCATGATGTACGAATATGTATGCATGATTGGTTCGCAATCAATTCACGCGAACAGTTTTCAAAGAATCCTTTTGTCACCAAAATTCAAAGAGAGACTCTGTGGTCGTGATGATTACGCATACCTTCACTACGCTTGTCCTCTTCGTCGTTGGATCAGTTGATGGTCGGCTGATCCGAAAAAAATCTCACTCCGTCACCTCGGTAGCTGCGCGGGAAAATGGGAGCCATTGATCCGCTCGCCGCACAACGCGATGACCATGAGAAGTGTAGCGGCGACCTGGAGCTTGGAAATTTCACAGAAGAAGATGATCGCAGATGAAAATGAATCGGTCCTTGGTGCTGAAGAGGCATATATAAACGATCAAGATTCGCATTTACCCCTTCTACGCGAATGATCATTCAGCCAAAAACCCTTACTTCGTCCATTGTCATTAATTTATAACTCAATATTTGATTGACGCAGAGCGTTCTAATTATCACCCCATAGTGTTTCTTTCTTTGTAAGACTTCGACATTCATTTTGAAAACCGATGAGATTTTGTAAAGGGATCGGTTCATCATGGTTGCTTTTCTTGGCTGCCGCCGGGTCAGTAATTTGTTCGGCACAAGAATCGGATGGTGAGGATGAGATCGAGACGTCTTCGCGTCGTTTCATTGTCACTCTGGATCCTAAAATAACAGTTCGTCGCTTTTCTTTATTATTTTGAGCTGGAATCCACATAAGATGAAAACTCATGAACGATTTCGTCAATTGATTGTGTTTTGATTATACACAGCCATCCTTGGCGGAATTCCAGAAAGATTTGGATGAACAAGGGATAAAGTATAAAATTTTTCAAGACTATACTACCATTGCTCCAGATGTATATTACGGAGCGTCTGTGATTCTTGAGAATCCAGGAGACGTAGCCAAGATGGGTAGATCAAATCATGTTCAGGTAAAAAAAAGACGAGAAAATGTATGATAAAGACAAGAATGACCTCTGATTATGCGTTCTTTTATGTGATCTTTGGATAAATCAAAGCAAATGAGCCGAGTGACAAAAGTTCGTTCAATGGCACCTGTCAAAGAAAGGATTTTGACTTCTCCAGTAACTCTCAAACCCAGCGATTATCCACCTCACTTGAAAGCAAAGATCACAGAACTACACAAGATGGGTTTCTACGGACAGGGAATCAAGATTGCAATAATCGACTCGGGTGTTGATTGTGCACATGAAGCTCTGGGCGGTGGATTTGGAGAAGGATATAAAATCAGTTTCGGCCGTGATCTAGTAGGTGATGACTATGATGGAAAAGGCGAAGTAGAGCCTAAAGACACTCCTTGTACTCCTTGTGGGGTAGGTTCCTCATGTTTTCTTTCAGATTATGTATGGCTAGGCTGATTTTGATTTTCGGCGTAGCATCACGGAACTCATGTGACAGGTATCATTGGGGCGCAAGATGTCGGTTATGGCTTCACTGGAGTGGCACCAAACGCAACACTTGGGATGTATCGTGAGTATTTTGATAATTTGTCCGGAGCTTCACGCCAAAGTTATATCAGATATTGATGATCAATCGCTCACGAAATTTAGGTGGTAAGTTTTAAAATAATCGGATGCTTGTTTATCCGCGCTGACTAATCTGCCTTCATCAAAAGTGTTTTCGTGTAAGGAGGAAATGAGGAGTAACGATGATCTTGTGCTGTCTGCCCTGTTGCATGCACATAAAGATGGAGGTGAGTTCACCGACATCGATATACTGATGTAATTCGAAGACTGATGATCGAAACCTGTCACACATCAAAGCGGATATCATTTCCGCAAGCATCGGTGGCCCAGGGGGTTGGGGCTATGGGCCAGCAGTTTTGGACGTTGTGAACGATTTGGTGACAAAGAAGAACGCTACCATCTTCTTTGCTGCTGGAAATGAAGGAGAGGTAAGGAACCAGATTATACTTCAGCAAACTTGATTACGGGTTTTCTGATGCCTAAAACTTTGTTAAAATAGGAAGGCCTTTTTTCAGGATCATCTCCAGCCGGAGCTGCTAATTCGATTGCAGTTGGATCTGTGGATTCCGAATTCACTGCTTCACAGTTGATAACTTCAACCGGTCGGGAGATCAACTACTTTACTGCTCAACCCTTTAATGATACTCCTGTCTTCCCAATATATCGAACGTCGAACTCAAGTGAAGCGAAAGACGACGCATGTAATGAGCTGCCGGAATCAACGCCTGATCTTAGCAAATACATAGTTCTCATAAAAAGAGGGTGAGTAACTTGCACTACCCTAAATTCTAGTAAGCATAAGTGAACTTATCATCTTTCAATGTTCAACCCGACAGCACGTGCTTATTCAAAGATAAGGTCAAGCACGCAAAGTCAAAGGGTGCCAAGCAGGTCATGTTTTACATGGTCAGTAACTCTACCTTATGTCTAGATCATCCAAGGTTACTTGAAAACTAAAGAAGGTTGATTATTTTACCAGAATTCGACAACAGACTTACAATTGGAAGACCAGCTCTCGGGTGTTCGTATATTGACTGTGAACCATACCGATGGAGAGTACCTCTACGAACAGTCTGAAAAAGACTCAGAAGGATTCAGAGTCAAATTTCCACCAGTTGGATTATTTTATCGTAAGTTTATCATTTGATCCATATCTGTAGGAGAATTCAATCCTAAAATCTTCTCAAAACCTGGATTAGTTCCAACACCGGAAACTGGATTCATGAGTAATTTTTCTCAATAGTAAGTCATGAGATGTGATCCTATGATCCGCAGAAGTAACGATTCTAACGATCTGAGATGAAACCACAGTGGGCCTAATTTTGACTCATTAAGTCCTGAGCCGGCTGTAACTGGAGTCGGGGGGAATATCTTATGTGAGACATCAATTATCAAATCCGGATATCTTCTTTCCACTGATCATGATATCTTTATACATTCAGCCACTTTCCCTCTTCGGAATGGATCCTATGTGAGTTTGAAAACTTGATATTTATTGATTAGGAATCTCACTCCTCCTCGTGGTTTACAGGCAGTACTCAGGGAACATCGATGGCCACACCACAGGTATGTATCCGATTAGGATTTTGTGTTTGAAGGAATACTGACTTTTCTGATTGCACTCATTAGATGGCTGGTATAGCTGCCTTGATTATGCAAGTAAATGGAAAAGAATTCACAGGCAACCTGTTGAGAAACAGATTAGCTTCTACCGCAACAGTACTTTTGGAAAACCGCAATAGCAGTATCGTTGAAAGTAAGGACCTCTTTCTCCTATTCAAATCGGTTTCTCATGAGAGTAATTTAGATATTAACTTGTTGATTTTGCGTTCCTTTAGCTGTTGTCCATCAAGGAGGTGGCTTGGTTAACGCGTACTGCGCTGTATTTGCTAAAGCAATCTTATCTACCTCATTTCTTGCTCTCAACGATTCCAGACATTTTAATGGCTCTCAGAAATTCGAAGTCACCAACACAGGTAACGAATCGATGCAGTACACACTTGACCATCTTGCTGCTGGTTCTGTTTACACTTACCCAGAAGATTCACCTTACGGTCGACCAATGAACCAGATGTCATTGAAGTTAGGTCAACATTCAGCTGCCGTTCAAATTTCGCCCTCGAACCTGACACTAGGCCCGGGAGAAACTGCTACTGTGTCAGTTGAATTCAAAGCCCCTGAATGCGAAAGTAATCGTCTAAATATTTACTCAGGTTATATAACTCTGGTAAGATCTTTGGAATTATGATGTCATAGTGCGTGGATAGGGGCTAATGATGAATACAACTCACAGAAAAACGATCAACCTTGTGAGACTTACCAGGTACCCTATTTTGGAATTGTAGGATCTTTGAGGGATCAGATAAGTACGAGGGATTTTTCTATTTTCGTGTCGTAGAACAGAATGTTGATACTGACATTTGAAGAAATGATCAGTTATCGATCAAGGGTTTACACCAAAAGACCCTAAAACCAACGAAACATATAGGTTACCACAGATTGGCTATGAATTTCTCAATCAAACTTTGAACAGCACAAATGAAGAAGGCGAATTTATCTGGGACAGATCAGAAAAAAACACAACTCTCATTAAATTTAGGACCAATTGTTGAGTGATCTTTAAGCTTATCAAATTTGTTGAAAAAATAATTCCTGACGGACTTTTCGTCCCTTCAGTTGGCACACCACATCTGCGTATGCTTCTTGTAGCAGCTGAAGAGAATGGTGTTCAAAATGTTACTAAACTAACTTTCAATGAAGGGGCTTCACCAACAATGAATATGACAGAGGCGGATGAAGGTGATTCTGAGAGAGATACTGAAGAGGACTCAGAAAAGGAGACCAAAAACTCCACATCAAGCATCTCAAGCTTTCCAAGAAGGACTTCTGAAGGATTAATGTTATTGGGCGAGATCCCAGATAGCGAGTCTTTATACTCACCGCGTTCAAGGTCAGTCTCTCCGGCTCGGAGTCCAAGACCACACATCTTGAAATTTTTGGTTTTTTATCACTAACCACTCTTGATGACCATAGTGCGAAATCTTTTTGGATGCAACCGTGGAATGGAACCCTCTCCACAGTCGTTAACTCAACGCTTGAAGAAGTACCTGATGGAAGGTACAAAGTATTGATACAGTACGTCAAATCACTATCTTGATATCACTCTGGTTTTACGAAGATTGATGTCTTTTTTGCGGATTTGATTTTGAACTATTTAAGAGCTTTGAGGGTCTTTGGCGATCGTGATGATCCGTTGGACTGTGAAAATTGGCTCTCTCCTGTAATTGTTATCAAGTCTTAAATTATTTTCTGTTTTGCTTGCTTATCTCAACTCACTGGTGTTCATAAGGACATTTAAGCCAACCAGTTTGATTATCACGAGGTTGTAAATTAATACTATGTATTTGTAGAAAAGAGCGCGTGTCAAGCTGCAGTTTTTGGGATTCTGGACATAGGAGCGCTGTACAATCTTGAAATTTACAAAGTGAGAAGAGAGATGTAGAAGAGTCTGGGTGTTACTATTAGAGGATGTGGTCAGCTCGTGCACAACTCATTCTCATAGACTGAGTGCCTTTTTTGACCATGACATGCGGGGGAGGTTTTTGGCCTTGCTTGATCTTATCGGAAGTAGGTAGTCACATCATGATCGGTGTGAGGCTGAGATTGGGAACTTAACATATCAGAATCACATGATTATGTCCAAGGGGTTCGGCGCTTCTAGAACTCCAGAAGAAACACTTTGTTCAACTGGTCCTTTCCAGACTCAATAGCTCTTTTACGCTTGGGTGATATATCAACATACCCATTAATGAGACTGCGCGATAAGATGTGTGGTCAGACGAACATCTTCTTCTAATTTTCCCATATAAGAATTGGGACAAGAGCTTGCAACTGCTGCAGCTGAACTGGCTTCAAGGCTAGCAAGTTGTATGCACATTCAACAGATAACCGTTGACAAGCTTTGAAGGGGAGCTCGTTGAACTCAACTTGAACAGCTAGTGAACTGAGGCTTTGAAATGAAATGCTGAGGCTGAGTCTTATGCATACTATTGCAATTTCTACTTCAACTGAACATGACTTGAACTCATCATTACTATTCCGAATTTTTTTCACTCAATTTCGCTCCCTTCTCATTTTTGCCAACATTATATCGTCACTTGCACATATCTTGACATATTAGACTTGTTTACAAAAAAAAGATCCTTCTGCGCTACATCTCTCACTCATCATTCCATATGCCTGAATCAACCTCATACTCTGATAGAGTTGTAGGACAGCGAATGTTGGTAAGTAATCAAGACTTTCACTGAACCTCGTCTCATTAAACCTTCATTTAGATCCGATCTCGACTTACAATGTTGCTATGTATCATCCAACTGAAGCTCGAGTATCAAAAGCTGAAGTCAGTGTGCGAAGGTTTAGAAGCCCAGATTGAAAGTGATACTATTACTAACCAGGTTCGTTCGCATTTACTTGGGGATATCGAATGAGTTCACAAGTACTGATTCATTTTGGGTTGAACATCGGATTTTGGTTATTTTCTATAGTCTCAAAAGAATTCTTTGATGATCCAAAAGTACGATGAAGAAAAAATCAATCGTTTAAAGAATGATGAACATTTTCTCGCTTCAGAATCGAAGGTTATGGTCAAGTTATCAAAAAGTCTTCACCCCTCTAAATGAATACATAGGGAATTGATTTATTCCAAGATTGATGATAGAGTGCNGAGCCTCAATATTGGATGTCAAGTATTGGATGTCAATTCTTCTTTTCTCCAAAAACTTGACCCTTGTACAAACCTTTCCTACTTCTCCCTTTGTAATGATGATCTGAATGTAGCATCAACGATATCTCTCATATTCAAGTTTAAGTGCAACTAGCCACTAGTGTATCATCTATAGGAAAGCCTGACTTTCGTTGCAGATGACTTACACTGACCAGGGCTATGTCATGAGATGGCCTATGGACCGCTGAGGGTGGAATTTATAGACTGATATCTTACTTGAAGAGCTACATGGGTGGCACGTAAAATTTGAGCTCGCAAACTAATACACACACTCCACAAAAACTGCGGCAAGTGGTTGCGTGACGTTGGGTGCCTGATACATTCTTTGCGTGCTGAAAGTATGGGTAAGTGGGGCATCTATTACATTGTAGTAACTCGCACAGTTTTATAAGCGTATAAGGTTNTTCTTGATATTCGAGTGAGGTATCTATAAAGATAGGCGTGGTACCAAAGCGTTCCTACCCAGTCCACAGGCATGATGCGTACTTCTTAGTCCTTGTAGTGAAGAATTTTTGATTTTTGAAAAAAGTCCCAGAAGTCCTTTTCCGTTTGCATTGCCTGGTGAAGGAAAAGTGAAACTCCACATGAGCCATGTTGCCTCGACTAAAGATCAATACTTGAGGGTTCGGTTGTGAGTATACAAGTGATCGAAGCATGAGTCCATCAAGATTAATGAGACAGGTATTTCCGTCCTTTTGCTTTTCGAGTCCAAAGGATCTTTCTACCAGTCTTAGTTTTTAACCGTGCTAAAAAGCCGTGCCTCCTTTTCCGCTTAATTTGAGAGGGTTGATACGTATGTCCACGGGATATGCAACGAGTTGATCCTATCTGCCATGGGTTTACTGATTGACTCAAGAATGGAAGTGCGAGAGTGGCGATCTGAGGTCGTAGGTTCCGAAAATAGTCAGATGTGAGAGGGTTATATGGCTTGGTTGAAATAGTTATGGAGGCTAGGTTCGATGAAGAGACCGATAATGATTTCTGGCCATTTGTGAAAGCTGAAGATAGCTTGGTCTGAATGTCTGATTGCAATCGGAAGTAAGTCATCAGTCGATTGCTTTCCGATATCTCGAATTGGAGATCAAATCAGCTTACTAATCAAACAACTCACCTAGTGGGCGTAATTCGGGTAGAGGTAGCTTAGAGAATGGAAGGGGGCTCGGCTTCAAGGATGTTGGACGAACGAGGAGGGTTCGAAGCAAGCGAGGCATGTCGAGGTTCGGTTGTTTGAGGAAGAAATTGTTGAGAGTGAAAGCTGACTGAAGACTTTAACACCCCGTTTGGAACGAGCTGAGAGATACTCGTGACATATCTGGAGTTCGGGTATCGGATGTAGCCCGACCAGAGCTTGCAGCTGCCCCGCGGGCCGCGACAGAGCTGGCTCGTGTCAAAAATTGTGAATGCCTCATTCATCATTTTTCTTCAACACGACGCGCTCAGCCAAGATGTTAGCATCCCGATTGCGGTTGGCTGTCAAGATATCTAACGAAGTCATTGCTTCATCTTCCACCATCGAACCTTGTTTAGGTAGATCACCCGTGTCAATAGGTCGTAGGCCAGCTCGTACTTGGAAACTTGTCTGGGATTCACCAGAAAAACTGGAGAGTGAAAGCAAGAGATTATCTTTAAAGAGAGTCAAGCCGAGATCCTCTGCGAAAAAAGTAACCAAGACCAAACCTACTGCGACTGGTTCTACCGCTCAAGCCAATGCTCACTCACTGGATGGCGATGTCAAGGAGAGCCGCGTGAAACGTCGAACAAAGAAGACAATTGAGGGTGAGACTCGTCGTGAATATCATTTGACCTGGACTCGCGAGGCCAACCTGACAAGAGCCTCAAAACTTGCATGGGGAGATAGGGACGCAGGTCGATCTGACACCATTGGATCAATTCGTAACCATTGGAATTCCACCTTCACGTAACCCTTCACTTTATGATCGCAAGGTCGCGAAGTTTGTATTGGACTCTAGGCTCAGATTTCCTGACGCTATCTTACTTACCTGCGTTGGATCATTTTACGAAGTGAAGCAAAGAGAGCTTGATTTCACCAAATTACTCTGTTCTGATGGACTGGTTTGTTTAGACATATTTTGATCAAGCAATCGAGCTTTCACAGCTACTGAACATCAAACAAGCAAAATATCGATTTGCTGGACATGATTATCCATTTTCAGGATTTCCAATCGCATCTCTTGGACGACATCTCAAGACACTTGTACACGAACATCAGCGTGTCGTAGTCATTGCTGAACAAATCCAGGTGACTCCTGATCATGTTGAACGAAAAATTGTTCGAGTTATCACGCCTGGAACAATCCTGGATGAAGATCTGATCGAAACAGAGTCGCATAATTTCTTGCTAGCTATCGCGGATAACGATCTGGCCTGGATCGATATCTCTACAGGTGTTTACCTACGTACCCCCTTTCGAGGGGATGAGGACGAATTAATGGATCATATTCTTCGAATCACACCAAAGGAGATCATTGTTTCGGAGCAAAGTTCCTTCCAGATACCAACGGAAGGTCGAGTGGCAAAACTGGCCATATTGGTGTCTAGGATCAAAGTTAGTGAAAGTCTACTTGATCATTTCCCAACACATTCCCATGTACACATCTAGTCCTTGAGCTAAACTATTTCTGTGTGTCTGGTTTTCTTAGCAAAATAATTCTGGCTTGAAACTCTCGAATGCCTGCGATTTGATCAGCGCCTACATTACACAAAACCTTTTACCCACCGTTTCTTCATCACAACCCACGTCGGTGCGGTTCAAAAGATATATGCATCTAGATGCTGAAGCTTTGGATGGCCTTGAGATCCTTGTCAGTCAAAATGGCAAGTCGAAAGTTGGAAGCTTACTTTCGACCGTATCAAGAGCCATTACCAAACCTGGAAAGCGACTAGTAAAAGATCGGTTGAGTTGAGTCTCTAGCCTGTCGAGAACCAAAAGGCCATCCTATTTGGTTTGTCAAAAAACAGCAAGGCATTCTCTGGCTGATGTTTACATTGTTCACTCTGCCTATTTGTTGACCGCAACTACTTGATCTATGCTTACAGCCATGCCGAGCTGTGTTCTCTCAGAGATAGAATCTAGACTCGATCTCGTGCAAGACCTAATGGAAGATCGCTTCCTCTTGGAAGATTTGCGAGACAGGCTATTGGGCTTGAGTGAAATCGATTACGAACGTCTATTGCAAAGAATCAATATGGGACAAGCATCTGTGGGCGACTTATCGGCCCTACTGAGGGTGCTCGAGATCATTGCTTCAATCAGTTCAAGACTGGGATCTACTCGTTTAGGCAAAAACTTAACGGCCTCCCCACGTCTAGCTAAGACCATCGCGAATGTGCTGGACCCTGCAAAACAACTTTATGAGTCAAATGAATTGGAAGATGAACATATATTGGAGGAGGACGAGGAGAAGGATGCGTTCTCGATGCCCAAATGGAGTGTTCAGCCGGAGTGAGTATTGATTGACGCCTGAGCTAGTTAAAAATGCTCAATCATGCAAATCGTACTATCTACAGCTACTCGAAGCCCCTGAGATCTTTGCACAACCAGCTATTGTCTTCTTTAC
>MWRK01013418.1:0-10332 GCA_002157035.1 Melampsora medusae f. sp. deltoidis
TCCTCTTCCTCTTCAGGACGGTTCCACCCAAGAAAGCCGAAAAGAATCTATCAGAGCCATTCCAGAATCGAACTAGATCTATCTTTCAATCCATTGACAGTTCAGAATCAAGTCACGTTTCATCCATCAAATTAATTCGAACCTTTCAAGCTCCTGCACATAATTGTAGATGGACTATCACCGATGCTAATCTTAGTCCTGATAATAATTGGATGGCCTATAGTTCTATTACTCCTATTGTTCATCTGGTTAAAACTCGTGGTGAAGATGCTGTCTTAGGTTTAGGATTAGAAGATCATGAACAAGAAGCTCTTGATTTTGGTCTTGATCGTTGGGAAAGATCCACGTTTGGGATTTGGAGTTTACGATTCAGTAGTGATGGTAAAGAGCTGATAGCTGGCGGTAGTAGTGGTTTGTCTCGCATCTTTTCATCACGTTTCTTGTGTTTAGCTGCCTTCATCTGGCTTAAACAGATCCTGAATGCAATCATTCCTTCGCTGTTGACCAGGTCGTATCATCGCATACGACGTCGAAAGAAAGACATGTTTGCTCAATGTAGTTGGCCATTCAGATGACACCAATGCAGTTGAGCTGTTTGTCCCTCATATACTTTTTATCAGCAACTGACCCAGTTCGATGTTTGAACAGCTATGCTTTGCAGACAAAACAGATCCTAATATCTTGGTCTCAGGTTCGGACGATACATTTGCCAAGATATGGGATCGTCGTTCACTTCAAAATGCGCAACCAGCAGGGTGACTTCATCTAACCTGCAATGTATATCCTAGTAGAGTCGAAAGCTGATGTAAAGTTCACTTGATGATTTATCATGTAGGGTACTGGTAGGTCACACTGAGGGCCTCACTTTTGTTAGCGCTAAAGGCGATGGCCGGTACATCGTTAGTAATGGAAAAGATCAGGGTGCAAAACTTTGGGACCTGAGAAAGATGATTAGTGGCGAAAAGTTCAATGAGATGGACAAATTGGATGTTTCTATCAGAGGTTGGGATTACCGACATGGTGTTTATGATAGGCCGAGTATGTAAAATATAACACTTTATGTGTTTTTGGTTCAAATCAATAGGGCAAGGATATCTAATCAATCCGGTCTTGATTATGTAGGATATCGAGAACATCCAAATGATTGCTCAGTGATGACATACAGAGGTCATTCGGTTTTACAAACCTTGATTCGAGTGCACTTTTCACCACCCAATACGACTGGACAACGATATATTGCATCAGGATCATCCGATGGGTTTATCCATATCTGGAATCTAGATGGTACGATAGCACAAGTCATCGATCGATCACAAGCCGCACCACTCGTGAAATCCAACATGAACAGATCTGGAAAACGATCGACCTTAAGTGAATTTACAGATCCGTTTGATGTTCCAATCCCGATCGATCAACGTAAACGAAATATTAGAAGACATACACTTTATGGATATGATTCCATGACGGTTAGAGATGTGAGTTGGAATCCTAATGAACCTAGTTTGATTTCGACGGCTTGGGGTGGGAATGATGGAGCTGCTGGATCTTTGGCTTTACATGCATTTATGTCGGATGATAAAAGACTCAAATTATCACCCCTGAAATGAATCATCCTACTACTGTTTCATCTCATGAAAGAAATTAGTCTTGTATTTTATTCAATCTTTTTTGAGATTGTAGTCATGCTTTCTAAATGATATATTTTGCTCATGTTATGTATAAAAGAAAATGTTGTTGTTGTTGTACAATCTTAGTCGATTTTTTATTACTTACTTTGCAAAGACTTGTTGTTTTCTCAAAAAAAAAATCTGTTGTACTTGAAAATAAGTATTTATGTTTTTTTGTGAAAGATGAAAATAGAATTGGGTTCTTTTAATGTTTCTTTGATTGGGAGAGAGCCATTTTTTTGTATTTTTAATTCTACCCCATAAGATATATATTTAGTTTTTCTTATTTACAGTTTGTGCAAGTCTTTGATTGATGGTACATATACGATCATCAAGAATGTTTTGGGAGCTTCCAATACATTTGGCCTGTTGATGGCTTACAGCAACACGCTATCAAGCAAGCTACGAATATTACTTTATAAAGTGTAGATGAAAACCTGACTGAAAAGATTTTGAAGACAGAAAAGACAAAAACGAAGGATCGAAAAAAGTTTTTTACCCCTGGGGGCTCAGAAATTCCCCATCGAACCCCTTAGGGTGATAGAAGCATTTGGTAATAGTTTGCAACCAGCAATTTGATTATCCTCAGTATACACTTCACTGGATTAATCACTTGCCCGAGCACAAAGATAAAAGGCGGGCGGGAAAATTGGGTATATGAGTATTTATGTAACGTGCGTAGGTTCGAACCTCGGGTAAAGGATGCCACATACACAAATTTGCGCACACGGTCAACATACATATGTACTCAGGCTTCCGGACAGAGCGGAGAGTACGACAACCCCTGCCGATCTGGCGCACGAATTTGGGGCTCATGATATGTACATACTTCGACCTGGATCATGAGCAGGTTAATGAAGACGATTTAAGCGACGAAAGCCCAAGGACAGGCAAGATACTCCGACTCCGAAGTGTAAGATGCTTACAAAGAAAAAAAACTCACTCAAGGCAACATGGTCAGTGGTACGATCCGATGATGATACAAACTTAATATAGAGTTACGACGGCTCGCAAGGCAAGTCTTTCGGGCATCGATTTTTCTTCCTTGAGACCTTCACTACCATCACTGCCAATACGTAGGTTCGAATAACAGGAGCGAGTTTTGAAGTCATTGCCTCGCTCAGTCCCAGAATGCGATCCGTTTGAAATGTGTGATAGGATTTTTATATAAAAAACTTGTTGTCGACCTTCGATGTGACTAAACTTTTTCTCCCAAGTTATCCATTCCATATTTTTCTCAATCTATTAGCTTCATTCTACGTGATCTCTTACTAAATACTTGTTGTTATATATACCTTTTATCAGTTACTTTCCAAACTTTATTCTTCTTGCATCTTTTTCTTTCGTGTTCATACATTCAACTTAACTGAAGTTATTTTTCAAAAAAACATAACCATTATCATGCTTATTCAAATCACTTTACTTCCTGCTTTTGTTTTGGCTCTTGCTACATCTGTCATATCATCATCATCAACCGAGAAACCAACTGAAAGATCTGCTGTAAGTCTTTTTTTTTCTTTGAATTGATCAAAACATGATTCACTGATATTTTTTTCAATGTTTTTCAACAAAAAAACAGATCGGTATCTCTGCTCGCCCACAGAAACCTTTGGCTCGTTGTCCTACAATCTCTACCGATGGACAACCAATCTCATTACCAGGCCGTCCAAATGATTCAAAACCCATCAAGTTTTCTTATATATCACACGTGAGTTTTAACCTGATCAAATGACATATATATATATATATACATCTTATCCATCCAAAAAGAGTTTCTAATTTTTTCTTGCTCACTAATCTTTAAGAAGCAAAACACTCAAGAACATCATGGAATTCGAACCAAGCCTTCCTCAAAATTAGCAAGCTTACCTTCGAATTTCCAAATCAAGATGATTGATAAGAAATCCGAACTTTTGAAACTTTTATGGGAAGTCAATGGTGAAAATATGGCTTCTGATAGAAGAGGGATTCATCAAGAATCACTTCATTTAAGTCGTAAACCTCAACCTGTTACTACTCATTTACTAGGAGTTCCTGTTATGTAAGTCATTCATCAGAGTCAGACTTCACTTCTTAGAGTAAATGTTGAACTGATTTTTGGGGGTTTTTCTTTGGCATAGTATTCGAGGTTTTTCATCAAAGAAACTTAAACTTGCTTTAGCTTGAAGACTGTGACATATACATATCTTTTGTTTTTTTATAAGTCAAAACTTGTTATCTCCTCTGTTTTTTTCATGAATCTTTCGCGGTATTTCCCGTACCTCTCTCTTTCATCAAGTTTTGTGTCTATACAATATATCTATAAATTTGAAATTCGAACAACTTATTGTTAAGGACTTTGATATCAGTGAGTTTGAGCCGGGTTTTCCACTTTCTTTTGCGGACAAATGGTCAAGTCTACTTGATGACATTTTCTTTGGAAATTGAGGCCATGAGAACAAGCCTTCCACAAACTGAGCCATTCATTTTACTGCTAAAGTCTGAAACTGACCTTATTATTAAACCAGTAACTGTAGATGATCATGAAAGCCAATTTTTCTTAGCGTTTTTTTCATCACAGAATATGCCTGGTTCTAAACATCCCATAATTTTGTAACCACTCGGAAACACACTGGGTGGTTGGATCAGCCATCAAAAAGATCAGGGGAAACATGTAAGACGATTAACGTGATGGATGGCTATCAATCTCGCCACCCTGAAATTTTTCAATGAACAGAAGGGTCAGGCCAAGGTCTTTGTTCGTTGTGATAAAGGAATCTTATCAGACAGTCGGTCACAATTGAGTATGATGATGGCGCGTCTGAAAACAGCTCGTTGATTATGAAAGGGAAGAGTAGAATACCAGTGCCTGGGTTTGGCATAACTGAAGCCATCTTTCAATGCAAGTCAACCGGGCAACTTGGTGTACCTGGATTATGTATTCCGATCACCGGCGAGAATATTGAGACAAGGGCAAATGTTCGAGACGGCGAACGCAGGATGGCTTCCTGGATCAGTAATCAGTTTTGAGTATAAAATGTCGACTCGCTTTTTGATTTCTTTACTACTCATCAATTCACAATCCCCCCAAGTTTCACAAACCTAGATTACTTTCAAATATCACTTTATCTTCTTCGATAGTCATTCACAAATTTGACCTCCATATCAAACTATCTCCACTCGCTCTCTCTCTCCTTCTATCATATTATAAGCTAGGCTGATATTCAGATCTACTTATAAGAAGATATTTTCTTGCACACTCTACGGTTGACTTTTGATCAGCTATATATCACACCTTTACCTCATTCATCTCTTTATCACACATTTAATTTATTCATCTTTTTATCATAAATGGAGAACGTTGGTTTCGAAAGAGAGTTATATGTCGCTAGTAATTTTCCATCAATGGCTCATTTCACTCCACTTCGCCGACAACGGACCGCCGCAAGATATCTCTTTGCATCACGAGAAGCCCTCAGAAACCTCATGACAGCGGTCCCCGAGTATAATCACCTCCGGTTACCTTTTATTGGTGATAGAAACCTTCGAGAAGAAAGCGAAGCTATCGAGGATCCAAGCTTGAATCCATTAAGGCCTAGTCGGGAAAATTATTTCAAACCCTTGGAATCTAGTCCGCTTGCAAAGGCTATTAGCTTGGAGGAGATAGAGATAGAGGCTACGGGGGATTCCTTCTTTGTATCCCTTGATAGTGACATATCATTCCTGATGTGAGTTATCACAAAACTTATCTCTTCCATTTTTTTACCTTCTCACTCATTATGTTTTGAAACATCTTGGGTTACAGGGACGAGCGTGAGATGACAGATGACTCGAACGAGTCAGAAGAATCGAGTACCTTCTTCAACGATTTTGAACGACATCCAACCGATTCAACATCCTCGTCAAATATCCACTCCAACACTTCAGAACCCTTAACTTCTCTAGCAAAGGGGTAATTTTTTTTTGGATCAATCCTCAAAGAAGCTTGATGATTGGATTTGAACTCGGTTGGAAGGATTGTTTATAAATTTGTTCAATCTCAACTTGAAGATATTGGATTTATGTTGTGTCACGATTCATGTTCATGTACTTCTAACACTCTACCTTTCTCAATCACGCTTGTTATTTGCTTTTTCTTATTATTATTTCAGCTTTTTATTTGTATCCCTAATATTCTCATCCCTCTTGTAAAGTTTGGGACGTGCGAACCGCTATTAGCACGCTGCATATAAAGTCATCTTTGCCTCTTGAAACCCCGTCGTAGACCTGACTTAACTAAGTCCCTCCGCGTCGCAGGCGTCCTGCGGAGCCTTTAGGTCGTAGACCGGCACACGGAGACGTCCTGGCCATTCTTAACCATGAGGATAGTAGTAGATGGTGTGACCATATAATACCTTGGTACCTACGTATCACTTGAGTATAGTGGCCCATAGAAGTCGAGCCTTGAGGACGAAAAATTCCTTCTCAAGATCAGTCAACTTTAATCAAGGACTTGTTAGGTCATCAAATCCGATATCCTCTGGCGTGTGTGGATTCTATGTAGAGTCACTCAGTCTCCAAAGGGAACCGCTTGAACGGGTAGGTATCTTCCGGGGTCGGGTCGGACTCGTCTAGGATACTCCCCAGCTTGTGATGTCTCGGAGCTGATCGGGGCATTCATGATCTGAACGAAGTGTGTAACTCAAAAAAACTTCAACTTCAAACAAATTTTCAATTCAACAACAAAATGGACTCCAAACTTGATGGTGCAGCTCAGGTCAGAATTTCATAATGTGATCCAACCAAGCGAGCTAGGCATCTGAATCGATCTGATCTTAAACTGACTTGTCTCCTCTGGGTGTATGGATGTGATCTATGTAGAAAGAGCTTTCGAGCTTTTTAGAACAAGAACAAGCTAAAGCTAGACTTCAAACTTCGATTCATACCTTCACGGGTCAGTGAAAATTTATCTGTCCCATCCATTCACATATCATCCTTGAAATGAAGCTCGGTTCCTGAAAATTGATTCAAAACCCATGTTGCACGAAAATTCCCTTTGAATCACTAAACCACCTGGACGATGGCCCTACGTAATCTGAATTAGATATGTGTTTTGATAAGTGAGCTTGCCATTTTACTAGGCCGTCATAAATTCAACGATTCGATCGCTGACCGACGATGGTCTTTCATTTTTGATTACAAT
Source organism: Melampsora medusae f. sp. deltoidis (assembly GCA_002157035.1). Lineage (NCBI taxonomy): Eukaryota > Fungi > Basidiomycota > Pucciniomycetes > Pucciniales > Melampsoraceae > Melampsora > Melampsora medusae. Next base: position 6,829 of record MWRK01013418.1, read on the forward strand.
CAAAAAAGGTGCGTTCCAAAAGCACCCGACTCACGTTTCTCTCGCTCAGAAGAATCTTGCCTGGTAAACTGTGTAGACCGGTTCTTAGATGCATCACGTACGTCTTTTTTTATCTCTCCTATCTCACCCTTGATGTTTTTACAAGAGAAAATCAATCACCAACTTGAACTGACATTTTACTTCTATCGATCTTTCTCGTTATCATCACACTTTCAACCCCCAAACTTCTGGAATTCTAGTTTTCATTGTCTCTCGCCTTCAAGAACGACAAGAATCTGGGCCATCGGAATCTCTTTGATAAGCTACCTTTTTGCACTGATCAACTGTAACGTTTTGTGAAAAGAATTTCGATACCATTTGTTTCACACCTCAAAAGTATGCCTGAAAACGTCGTATCAATGTGTAATGCTCTTCCAAGATGAATTCTGCTGACTCAAAATTGATATTGTCAGGTATCACCTCCTGAAGCTACATCTCCACTCTGTTCATGAAGATTCATTGATCACATGTTGTTTGTTTTCCTCTTTCCTGAGTTAGTCAATACCTTATTTTTCGGCCCGCAGCTTGTACCTTGTGAGATGAATTCAAATTTTCATATCATAAAGAATGAGCGTTTTATGGGTTTCAAATGTGGTGTGCAAAGATTGAAAGGGGTTTTCACTGCCTATACATAGAGGAAAGTATGATGACAGAGCTTTGTCAATCGGATGCTACTCAACCGTGAGCTATTGATATGTATGGCACCAGAGTGCTACCCATCAGCTACCCCAAAACTCCCAGATGAGTCTGCTTTTGGATATGTGGTGTTGAGTGGAGCACTCCATGAGGTAACTTGGACCCACGATCTGAATGCCTTTATCAGATAGAATGGCTAACAAGCCCTGTGCATCATGGAAACTTCATCTGGATATTGGATCGCGGGAGGACGATTCAGCAAAATCTTGATATTTTCAGATACACTTGCAATAGTATGGGTAGACAGGAGCAGCAAGTATCAAAAACTAATATAAACAAAGGATCGAAAATTGAAATTTATAGGGGATAGGTTCAGACATTTCATTTTCTTCAACCTTTTACTTGGTCACATCATGCAACGCTTTAGCCAAGTTTTTAACATTGTGAGGGGTCACACCTGAACCACAAAATCAAAAAAGGGATGACACATCAATATATGGAACAATGACAGCGTCAAATGGTACAAAGCAACTTACCGGCCATGGAGATTCGTCCATCTTTCGTCATGTAGACATGGTGGTCTTTGGTCATCTTCTCTACTTGTTCAGGTGAGATCCCAGCGAAGCAGAACATCCTGATGAGGTGTTGAGTACGTATAGTAAAAGGAGACCAAAAGTTCAAACAAGAAATCAGATATTGTTATAATGGTACAGGAGATCGGAAAAAACAAATGACCAACCCGATTTGAGACTTAATGTGATCCCAGTTGCGTTTGCTTCCGAGCTCCTTAACCAGTGTGTCATACAATGCTGTCCTCATTCCAATGATTCGATCAGCCATCAATTTGACTTCCCCGAGCCTACCAGATTCCGAGTCATTTGAGAAATAGATTAATATGTTGGTACCTTGATCGATATATAGAAACTAAGTTAACCGACCATTGAGAGTAAAGCTTTGAATCACTCAAGATCGTTCCAGCAATCCGAGCACCATGTACAGGTGGATTAGAGTACATAGGTCTAACCAAGATCTTAATTTGACTCTCAACTTTGGCCTTCTGTTCTTTATCAGAACAGACGACTGAGAAAGCTCCCACTCGTTCACCATACAGGCCCATGTTCTTGGCAAATGATTGAGAAAGAACAATATCAAGACCTTGAGAGACAAAGTATCGAGGTGCAAATGCGTCTCGGTCTACATCTCCTGATGCAAATCCTTGATAAGCCATATCGAAGAAAGTAAAATGTCCCTTTTCCTGGATAACCGCACCAAGTTGAAACATACACGTACGTCAGCCAGCAATTGAGTGAGTAGATGTATAACAGGAATAAATACCTTAACGGCTTGGGCGATCTCTTTCCATTGTTCCTGAGTAGCATCCACTCCGGTTGGGTTATGGGCGCAAGCGTGTAGCAAGATGATTGATTTGTCTGGTGCGTTCTAAATTGACGTCAATCAGTCTCTCTGAGGTCACTAGAAAACCAGGAGTAAATTGGTCATGTTCCAGATCAAACAAGAAATATTACATACTCTAATGTCCTCTAGCATACCCTTGGCATCCAGGCCTACGGTCTTCTTGTCATAATATCTGTAACTCTTAACTTCTAATCCGGAATCTTTGAAGATCGGGATATGGTTCCCCCAAGTAGGAGATGGAAGATAGATCGTCTTGGAGTGGGGATAAAACCTCTGCAAGAAAGCGCCTCCAATTCTCAAAGCACCTGTACCAGAGATCGATTGAGTAATAGCAACCTATGTCGATTGTAAAAGGTTTCAGTTAGCATTTCTGTAGTACTGGCTGAGTGACTGCGACTCTGTTGAGCATTGATTCTTCTATAGATTGACAAGAATTATATCGGACTCACGCGACCCTCTTTGAGCGGTGCGCTATCTTTTCCGTAAGCCAAGATAGCAGCATGTTTGGTAAATTCTGGAAAACCGGTGATTCCAAGATATTCCTTGTCATACTTAGCAGCTACAATATCAGACTCGGCCTGAGATTGAATTTGGAGAAACCCTGCACGTCAGTCATTTGTCTTGGGAAGTGCTTCAAGAGAAGTGAGACAAAATCGGCTTCAGAAAGTACACCTTCATAACTTACTTTTCGAACTGAGGGCAATACGAACGGCTTTCCATTCTCATCTCGGTAAGCGCCTACACCCAGGTTCATCTTTTGGGGACTAGTGTCAGCTTTGAAAGCTTCAGTAACACCTGTGAGAGTAACAAGATAGGAACGGTGTATCATTATTATCAGCTATGAAAGTACTCGTCCCAACTCGTCAGAGGGATACAAAAGATGAAGACTTTACCTAAGATTGGATCTGGAGGTCCAGCTGGAACATTGGACCAAGTGGTAACAGATCTTAACAAATGCTGACGGTTAGCCAATAAAGAAGATGATCGAGAAGCAGCTCTGAGAGCAAGTACTGGGACAGTCATGTTGGTAATTTGATGATGATGGTAAAGTAGCTTGTAACTTGTTGACTGAAGTCTTGCTGAGTTTTATATATATAGTGAAGCAGGGATTGAGTTGAGTTTGAACTGACAAGCTATGACGTTGATCGATCGATCGATCGTTGGTTTACTTGCAGAAATTCGGAAATGTTCGGGTAAAACATCAAAGGATCACATTCACTTTCACATCTTATTAACCAATCAATCACAGACTAAACATCTCAGATCAACTCTTTCATATCCCTTTCACAGCTTTGTATAACTTGAATCTGCTTGAATGGATCATCCAGTGGATCTTTGTTTGTGAATGTGGAACTAGTTGAATAAATGCCAAGAAAGGAATTGAACAATAAGGGTACTCAAAGCATCTATGTG
>KZ137660.1:0-10399 GCA_002157035.1 Melampsora medusae f. sp. deltoidis
GATCACGTTCAATTGAAGATGAACGTAAATTGACCGATCCAAGAGACAGAACAAGAAGATAATCGGCTTCTTGTTAAGTTTTCATCATCCAAATTTTGATTTCAAATCATCTCACTTTTTTCATTCTAAGTCTTAACATCAATCTTGATTTGTTTATAATATTTTGTTGTTTCAAAAGAAATCTTACAAATTGATAAAGGCTATACATTACAGGATTTAAAGATAATCTGATAGCTATTCTTTTTTCTTTTACTCTTTGCAATCCTACTTCAAGTTAAATAATGTATAAGATTTGAAATAAAGAAAAAAAGACAAATTCACCAAAGAAAGAGTCATGAAACGTACAAAGTCGATCTGCAATCACCCAGATTCTTATAGGAAATATATATATATATATGATAATAGGATTTTATAAGAATTTGATGAATTGATTTTCTTAAACTCAAAGAGGTTTTTTAACACCAAAGAAATAATTGACTAATTCACCTAAATGAAATTCTCTTGGAAACAAATTCCAATGACCGGTGAATGGTTCATAAAACGAACCACGAGTTTCCAATTCAGATCTTTCAAAGGATTTAGCCCAACCTAATTTGTTTCGAAAGAAATCGGTTAATTCTTCGGGTTTCACAAACTTTTCATATGTATGAGTTCCCGGTGGGACTAATCCGATCAAAGGTAAATTCGATTCGGCTAAATGGATCGTCAAGAGTCTGGCTAATGGGGTTCGTGAGATTGTGGAGAGGATCAAATGACCTCCTGGCTATGATTTTGGATACCCAAAAAGAAACGAGTTAATTAGGGTTCATAAAGGTGTTTTTTTTTCCTTGAATGAAATGGGAAGTTGACTAACCTTTGTGAGTTTTGCAAGACCGGTTAAGAAAGCATGAGGGTCTTCAACATGTTCGATCACTTCCATGGCACATACCACATCATAAAGTGCTTGTTGACCATCTTCTTTCAAAAGATCTTCCACTGAACAATGTCGATATCGAAGTCTGTTTTCTTGGTGATCTTCAAGCACTTGAGGAGCAGGTTCTTCTTGATCGGGTTGAAAATTAAGTTTCGGATCATTTGAAGCATGAAGAGAAGCCACTTGGATGGAAGCAGATGCGGCATCTATCCCCAGTACATCACCACCTAATCTACTCAACACTTCCGAAAAGATGCCTCCGCCACAACCTACATCTAAGACTTTTTGACCTGATAGGAATCGGGTTGGGCTGAGGGGTGAAGGTGCAGCTAAGTTTAAGTTGGATGAAGTGTCGTATAGGAATCTTTCACGGATGAATTGAGTACGGATGGGATTCATTCGATGTAGTAAACCGAACCCTCCACTCTCGTCCCACCAAGTTGATGCTAATGAATTGAAATGTTTGATTTCGTCGGGTGAGACCGTTGGATTTGAGGCAGTAGTAGGAGGATTGTTAGATGGGAAGTAAGTGTTGGATTGAGGTGAGTCTTGGTTTGGAAGAATCAGATTGGAAGTTGAATGTGATTGACGAGTGGTTGATCTGATTGGATTACTTTTAGCTGAGATTGGACGAATGATGATAGATCGAAGTGTTGGCCACATGATTGATATTGATTGATTGATATTGATTGATTGATTGATTGAGATAATGAGTTAACTGATAGTAAAATAGTAAAATAGTAAAATAGTAAAATAGTAAAATAGTAATAGCAATAGTTGGTGGTTTATCGAATCAAATCCAAGTTGAAGTTGAACTGTCTGAGAGTGTTTAAATACTAATTTCGATTCGATTAATTGTATGAGTCTGACTGATTTCCTTTACCACTCCTCTAACAATCCAATCACTCTCCTCTTCTTACTTCATTTGATAAGAAACTTTGATCAGATTAGATATCATCATCAGCATCAAACCCCTTGAAATCATATCAACTATCATACATCCTCAGAATCGGAATCATAAACTCATTTAGCATATCAGACTTCATTGAATTTGGATGGTTGACGTGACGAAGTTCTGGCTACTGAATTCTCAAACTACGAATCATGTTCTAGGAGTTTACCAATCTTCAGAGTTACATCCATTTACATATCAACTTGAAGAATCTGATGTCTCTCAACCCCTTGATGACGGGTCCAAACAACTCCAAGGATGTCAACGATTGTCAGTATGAAGCTTTCAAGATCATTCAAAGTTAAGCCTCGCGGTCCCGTACCCTGGCCATGTATAGTCATCAGATCAGGGGGCCATTGATACCTTATTTTCATAACAAACTTGGCTCATCAGCATGATAATGTAAGACAGTGTAACATGCTTCCCATCTCGCTGCTCACACCTTGGATCATATATGAAAACTATGAAAATGCGAGGAATGTCAAAAATCAAAAAAAGGTTTCTTACAAAAATCTGAGATCGAGTATGTAGGGGTCATATTATGAAAGCGATCTTCATTACTACATGATTTTACCTCTCACAATGTAATCTAAAAAAATCTGGTGGTTAAGATCTCAGGGATCAATGAGGATTCAAGTGGTTGGTGATTAATCGTTCCCTAAAATCTGAAAAAAAAGGTTTACAACTCCTGAAGTCTAAGGATAAAAAGAAATACCCAGCCAATCTCCTTACACCAATCTTCCCAAAGACGATCCAAACAATCTTCCAAACGCCGATCCACGTCCCTTAATCCCAACCGAACGACTCTTTCGACGTCTAGATTGAGTCAATCGTTTGATCTTCTTTCCCGTTTCTTCATCAATCATCTCCACGTATTCATCTACAAGTTCTTCATCTTCTCCTAACTCTTCTTCATTTGCTTGTCCATCCGCTTGTACGATCCATGTTCTCAGTCCATCTTCCGGTGGTGTTTTTGCTCGCTCCTTATCCTCCTCCACCGCCGCATCATTCAAATTACCACCACGTGCGCCTAATCGACTACGTGGAAATAAGTCTTCTTCAGAGAACTGTTCCCTTTCAGGTTCATGTCGTTTTGATCTTCGCTCTTGCGAGTCTTCATCATCGCTGCCAGGTCTGCCATCATCATGATCATTGACTCCATCCTGATCATTACTAGTCGAAGCTTGGCACATGAACCGATCTAGCTCATCATCAAGGTCAGCTGCAGTGGCGGNCGATCAGATGGTAGACGAGCAATGGGTCGATTTCGAGACCAAGTTTCGTCCTCTGGACCTGCTCTTCTACTTGCAGGATCATGAACCCTTCTACGTTTATGAGATTGGAAAGATGATGAGGCCTTCTGGGTTGAAACCCCGTCCCGACCAGCACGGTCTCCATGAAGGACGTAAAACAAACTATGATCTCGAGCACGAAGCCGTTTGACATCAAGGCTAGTGGCGAAACGGATAAAAGGTACCAACTGTTCCGGACGAGTAGGTTGTAAGAGAGGGTTAGGTTTGTTTGTTTCAAATAGACTGCTGGCGAGTGGTTTTGAAGGTCTGAGAGCAAAAACGAATTCGGCCGCAGCCGCAAGGACGTCTTGGGTAGGACGGGTAGGTACACAAGATAAGAAATCGATGGCCTCTGCCAATCCATTCTCTCCTTCGACCTCATCCGGTTTCAAAAGTAAAGTCGTAAAAGCCTCGATCGCAGCTAGTTTGTCCTTGAAGGCCAATACACAACTAAAATCGTCGATCCATTCTAAATGTTCAAAGTTAAGTTCTCGACTCTTGACCGTTTGAATGATATGATTGATGATTTGTTCAGTTTTGAGTAAGCCGACCGATCGATTGTAAAGAAAGATGGCGTTCGGTCGAAGTTCACGTTCGAGACCAGGAGTGTATTCAGGTGAAGGTGGGAGTACTATTTGTTGTTTTCATCAAGAATAGATTGAATAATGAAGGTGAAGGGGTTTTTTTGAATCAACACAAACGATTCCAAGACGTGTTGAAAGGTGAAAGATGAAGATTTATGGATGAATGATGCGGGAAAATAGGTAGTCCAGCTTCTTTTTTTTGTGGTAATTTGTATTTTGTTCATGGCTCACAAAGGCTGTTCAAAGTTTCTTCATCAAACACATTCTCGGTTTCAAGTTTGGTACCGAATTCGACTGCATTCGATTCCAATCCATCTTGCGTGTTGTTTCCTTCCTGAGCTTCGTCGTTATATAACAAAGGTGGCTGAGCTGATTCGTCTTCTCTCGGTTCTGTTTCATTGCGCCTTTGCGCCATCTGATGAATGAAGAGATATCAATCATGAGACAGGAATGAAAACAAAGTCAGTCAGATATCTTCCTTAACATCTTTGAGATTGAGGAAAGTCAAGAGATAATAAAATTACCTCCAGGTCGAATTGAAGGTCATAATTGGGTTTGTAAAGTAATCGTGAAGCGGAACTAGCTTGTTGATTAGTTTCAGAACGATGAGGAGGCATATCCCTAAAGGATAGGATTGAGTCTGATATTTTGTCGCTAAACATGATGATGGAAAAGTTAATGATTCGAGTTGCAGAATCTGAAATCTGAAATCTGAATTGGACAACCAAAGTCAAAGTCAAAGTCAAGCTGATGAAACATCTACATACATACCTATGTAGCATGTCACTGATCAAATTCAAAGACGTGACAGGCGTCACAAAGTGGTGACGTTGCAGTTCCCCATATGTAAATCCAATCACTCCACAAAGTCAGTGCACACCTCACCAGTTGCCTTCATAAGTATTTACCAATTCCAAGTCCAGCCAGAAGTTTAAAGTTGGTGGTGACTCTGAAGGACCTCAGGCTTCAGAAACAAGAGAGCAGCAGAGGGCATACAAATATGATTCAAGGATCCTTGAAAAGATGAAGTCCTATTTCGGTTCGCTACATATTTTTCCCCAGAATAGTCAAGGGCAATGATCATTGATGACCTATACCATTTACACTATTCACACAATACTCACACCATATTCACACTGCACACTGCATGGACTATATACCATTTTTCATCACCATAGTTCAATGTTTCATTATCATTAGAATTCACATGGCGAAAAACCTCTAGAGTAATGGTGAGCTTATTAGTCTTATGAAGGATTTTGTGTGTTTCAGTTTGGTGTCCCCAAAGATATACAATATGCTCTCAAGTCTGCTCCCTCATGGTGTCAGAGTGACTGGATTGTATAAAACACTCATTCTGGACCAATAACTTCATTGGCTTTTAAGTTTACCAAGTATGTAGGACCTCAACTTTCTTCTTTGATAGGATTCTTGATACATACATAGACTCATATGAGTACCAAAAATCATATCAGGAGTCTTAGTGGGCCATGCGACCAGCCATAGGTGGCTGATTATGACCCTTTTTATCACATCTTTCGATGGCATGGGGATAATCTATGTTTCTTTGATGTTTATTGGGGCACGTAAAAAACCACATCAGCAACAAAAGTTCATGTCAAGACTCCAGGCGAAATTTGTAGTTGTAAGTGTGAAGTGTCAGCCATGAGATGATATACATATGATCATGGGTTTAGACAGGTAGGTGAGCTCGATGTGGTTCGGTTGTGATTTGTCGAATTCCACCAAACAAACGCCAACGACCACACCCAAGGGCCAAGACCTTGAGCCTCCATAGTCTTTCACTTTCAAAACATCGTCCCGAATCGTTCACGCTACTTTCCGAAAGTCTCTGACCGCCGATCATATCTGAAGATCAAGATGGGATCTGAACGAGGTAGATCGGCATCTCCTAAGCCATTATGGAATGAGAAAGATGTGGAAATGCGTACATCCAAGTCTCCGATCGCAGACTCAAAACCAGCCAGAAGTCTAGACAAGTTGGCCAATATAGTTTATCTTACCCTCAATTAAAGTTCATCAACTCATGAATCATTTGTATCTTTCCAAAGGTCTCGATCCCGCTCACGTTCTTACTCCCGCTCTGGGAGCCGTTCACGATCTCGTTCAAGATCGATGAGCCTCTCGCGATCCGGATCCCGTTCACGCTCACGTTCCCGTTCTCCTCCTCGCCGTAAACGGGCTCGATCTGGCTCTCTCTCTCCTTCACGGTCTCGATCGCGGTCTCGGTCTCGGTCCTACTCTTCGTATTCTTCGCGAAGCGTCTCGCGTAGCCCTGTTCGCGAGTCAAATGAGTCGAAGATCATCGAGATATCGAAATTAACAAAGAATGTTACAACTAGTCACCTTCGAGAAATTTTCGGTGTTTATGGCGAGATCAAAGAGATAGATTTACCCATCGTAAGAAGACGTGAGTCCCCTGAGTTTCTCTTTCTGATTTGCCTACCTCGGTTCCTTTGAGTACTCATCGCATGCTTGAATTGGCTTATTTTGAATGTCACAGTTGGTTCTCATCGGGGTACTGCCGTCATGACGTTTGAAAGTAGCAAGGCTGCCCAGAAAGCGATCTCACATATGGACCACGGTCAATTAGACGGTTCATTATTAACGGTCCGAGTTTACCGACCACCTTCACCACCTCGTGGACCAGCAGCCCTACGTGACCCTCCTCGCAACGGGAACAGATACCGTAACGGAGCAGATAATGGTGGCCGATTTGCGCAGGGACGTCCTGTGCATCCAGGTCGTCGGAATAGCCCGCCTCGTCGACCATTTGCATCTGGCTCTGGCGCCCGTAGTCGCAGTCCACCTCGTCGTGATTTTGGTGGAAGTAGTAGAGCGCCAGCAGGAAGAGTAAACCGATCGCGTAGTCCGCCATACAGACNGTAGACGTTCGCCGAGCCGAAGTGTGAGCCGAAGTCCTCGTCGAAGTGGAGCTAGAAGGCCAAGTCCTCAGTATGGTGGCAAACGAAGTGGGCGTCGCAACCGTTCCTACTCAAGAAGTACTCATTCTAGTTACTCACGATCCAGTCGTTCGAGGTCTCGTAGCCCACGTGGCAAGTGATTTACTCTGGTTCACTTTGCGTGACACATACCACATCTCTGAACAAAAGACATCAGATCACGCGACTGTTAAGCAGATTCAAATAAAAAAAATTATAGGCACCTGTACGCCTGACATTGTGCTTTCAAAAAAAGAGCTTGATAACTAAATGATAACTTTTGAAGCAAATCTTGTGTATAACAATTCAATTGAGATTCAAAACCCAAATCAGAAGACGTTCATTGGGCATTTCATTACTATTTCAAACAAAGCAGTCGATGGTCATACTATATGTACTGAGATTTGCTTCTCATAATACAAGTGATCTGAATATGAAGAAGCCTAATGTCAAAAAAAAGATATCGATCACTTAGTTGAAATCACATTTGAGTTCAAGCTTCCTTATGCCAGTGTTGAATTTCTGCTGATGTTATCCGAGACAATTGTCTAGGACATGATCTATTTTCCTTTTGATTTGTCTCCTTGACTGTGGATTTGCTGCTTCATCGAAGGTTGCGCATATTTGCTTCTCATTATGCCAGTCGCTGTGTGATGTCAGACTACAAAGCAGTTCTACCTCTAATGTCCGCCATGTTTTCCTAATATGGATGGATGGATGTCTAGTCATCCACCACCTATGGTCAAAAGAAGGCACACATTGGTCAGACTTATTCAAAGATAAGCCAATGTGTTAGTTTCTTAATCACTGTGATTGGTGCAAGTGTGGGTTGCAACACTCAGTAGCTCATGAATTGAGTACCTTGGGACTGGGCAGTATTTCTTGAATACTGGATGACTAGTAACTAAGATGCAGAGGTATGTTATAAGGGCTGAGCTTTGAGAGATACAGAGCACTTGATGATACAACCTGTTCATCAAAAATTGCAAAACTTATCCATACAAACAAAGGATCATATGCCTAAGGCTTTGGTAGCCAAGGACGTGAGCTTGTGTCAGTTCCTAACTGACCCTGAGGGGCACTGTTCATTCCAAGAATCACTTCAAAAGTCCTGCACCTTAGCAGACCACACCCAGGCTAATTTTGATGTCTCCCCAGTAGTCAGACCAGGATGGATTCTCAATGGGATTAGCTAGAGTATTGGTCTCCTTCAAAAATACAGTCTTGGTCAATGTTCTGTTAATAAGCAGCATACCTTGTACTGGATGAAGTTGCAGTGTCATCTGACATGTCCAGAACATAGGGGATAGAATCACAATTATCCTCAAGATATGAAATTCAACTGCCTCTCTCAACATCCAATCAAAATGTGAAGATACTCAACCAAGGAACACAAGCATTGACAAACATATTTTAGAGCAAGGTGAATATGCAATTTTGCATCACCATAAATCCATTGTAAATTTCTTGCCTTTGATATCATCATGAATACCATTACTTTATCCACTCACCTTCACCTAGTGCCCTCAATTCCCATATCTGGTTTTTTTTGTGTGTAAAAAATTGATCCCCCTTGGAGTATATCTGGACAATACAAGCAAGATCTCTCTTAGTTCTCTACATTGTTTCTGATTGGATTGTATTTGGGATACTACTCCTGATCATAATTTTGAAAAAGTCAAGGCTCTCCTTACTTGCTACAAGAATCAGATCTTGGTCCCCTGCAAAGCACTTGAGAAATGTAGACCTTTGCCACAGGTAATGGATCCCAGAGTGATGCTTCAAAGGTCTGCCTGCACAAGTTGATTATAGGAAGCCTAGATTTTGTGTATTCTTCCTTATGCACAATAGTTGGATCACATTCCTGATTGTTATGTTGGCCTCTATGTGTTGTTTTCTGCTATGAAGAAGAAAATGATTTGTTAAATGTGAAGCTTTTCTCCAAATTCCAATACACTACAGAAGTACATAATCAAAGAAATGAACCAGAGAGCCTCACACCACACTTTGTCCCTTGACTAGGTCTGAAGAAAGGCAAAAAAAACACTTCCCTTCAAGTCTTTCCCACTGGAGCTGAGGTGTTTGATACCTGTGAGCACTCTGCCATGGCTGTATCACTTCCTTCCTGCGGTGTTAGCCAATCAAATCACAATAAGTGCAGGTGATGCCTCAGACAGTAACACATTTAACCCCCCACTTGAACAAGAGGGATTCATATATAAAACCAACATTGGGACAGCTAATCTACCCATAGCTGATAGTGTAGCATAGCGTAGCAAAAATTAGTCTGCTAAGCTGCAGCTAGCTTGATTTATGTATGAATAAACTCCAGTTACTCTACACAGAATCCCAGAAAATCTCTAGCTGACCAAATTTTGGCCCTGTAGCGTAGCATAGAAGCAAAAAATCCAGCCACAGTAATGTGTAGCGTACAAAGATAACTTTCATGTTATCTGTGCAGAGCTACACTACACACAAAGTCAACAGCAGTGTAGTTCAACGCAGCAAAAACTTCCAATATCATAGAATGGGGTATGTTCATTGTGGTGCTTCAAGAAGATGTGTTGAGTTTGAAAACTTCTGTAAAGCAAAGGATACATGATGAGTTCTTTCTGATGTGGAGTGTCACCTATTCAGGAGAAATAGACTGGGAAGATATGAGATCTGGCACAAATTCTAATTTGACACAAGACAGATCATGCAGAAGTTGGTTATCTAGCCTGAACAGGGCAAATGGAATACACAGAAGTGCATAAACATCTGACCCATTCAAGGCTTTGTTGAGCTCTGTGTAAGGTTGTGTGAATTTGAACCCTTCACTGGGAGTTCCCACAGATGGCCAAAGCTGTGACAGAACTATCATTGAGTTTAATTCCTGAATAGGCCTGCAAACAAACTATCAATCTATGAACTACTAGAGAACTGAGAAAGGATAAAAAGGGGATCCTTGAAGAGAAAAGAGAAAGACAAGAGGAAATTCTACTAGACTATAAACTGATCCCATATGTAACTCTACAACTTGTGATGATAAAGTCTTAGAGCACAGTCTGGGTCAGGGAAAACAAACGGGTTCAGATCCTTGTCTTGGGTCTCAAAAATGATAACTAGGAATTCTTCTTTTCATTGATAAGGGAACAAAAGGTACCTAAGTTGGGGAAAACAAATGTGTTCAGATCCTTATCTTGGGTCTAACAAAAGTGATAACTAGGACTAGAATAAGATAAAACAGGTCAAAAGAGGTCACAAAGATCAAGATAAAAGAATACAGAAATGAGTTCACCTACAGTCTTCTCTTCATAGATGAGGCAAAGAAGACTGACGGAGCATATCTCATTGTTGTATATACATGTAAGAAGATTGGGGTGAGTCTGCTACAAGCATAATCTAAACTTTTATGCTTGTGTTGATTGAACCTCAACATGTAACTCCATAACACTTGTAACTCCTGGACTTGTGCTCCTACCTTACACCCTGCTTCCTCCCCAAGTAGGTGTGGATCTCTGCTGACACACAAGTCTTCCAACAGGGGTCCCAGGTTGCAAGGCTATGTATCAGAACTGGTTAGACACTCAACTTGTGTCAAGCTCAATTTCTCATGGAGAAGTGTAAACTTAACCAAGTTGCTGGCTCCTTGCAAGAACTCTTGCAAGGGACTTACCACTAAAACATGTTTCTTGCCTGAGAAATGAGATGTA
>KZ137663.1:4954-15839 GCA_002157035.1 Melampsora medusae f. sp. deltoidis
TTGGACGACATTAAGCAAACCACCGATGGTAATCTATCCTTTACTCTTGACTAGCCAGGTTTTTGCCGATCTCAACTGTTCACATTTTTTCAGGTACCGAATTCTTGATCAACTTGATCGATTCCCCTGGACACGTCGATTTCTCTTCTGAAGTGACTGCAGCTCTCCGTGTCACCGATGGAGCTCTTGTCGTGGTTGATTGCGTTGAGGGTGTCTGTGTCCAGACTGAGACTGTCCTCCGACAAGCTTTGACCGAGCGTATCAAACCCGTTGTCATCATCAACAAGGTCGATCGTGCTCTTCTCGAACTTCAAGTGTCGAAGGAAGATCTTTACCAATCTTTCTGTCGAACGGTCGAGAGTGTCAACGTCATCATCGCCACCTACAATGACAAGGCTTTGGGTGATGTTCAAGTTTACCCTGAAAAGGGAACTGTCGCTTTCGGCTCTGGTTTACATGGATGGGCTTTCTCCCTCCGTCAATTCGCCAAGCGTTACTCGAAGAAGTTCGGTGTTGACGCTGAAAAAATGATGGCCCGACTTTGGGGTGACAGCTTTTTCAACCCCAAGACCAAGAAGTGGGTCAAAACCAACGTCGACGCTGACGGTAAACCTTTGGAGAGAGCCTTCAACATGTTTGTTCTCGACCCTATCTTCAAGGTGGGTGCTCTGTTCAATCCATCTATCTTCTTCACCAGCTTGCCGAGGTGGCTTATGACTTCTTTCATGGCCCCATCAATTTCAGATTTTCGACTCAGTCATGAACTTCAAGAAGGATACGGCTTTAGCAATGATGGACAAATTAGAGGTCAAACTCACTTCTGAAGAAAGAGATCAAGAGGGAAAAGCTCTCTTGAAGATCATTATGCGTAAATTCTTGCCCGCCGGAGACTCACTTTTGGAGATGATCTGTATCAACCTCCCGTCCCCGATCACTGCTCAACGATACCGAGTCGAGACCTTGTACGAAGGTCCTATGGATGACGAGTCCGCCATCGGTATCCGAGACTGTGACCCCAACGCACCTCTAATGTTGTACGTGTCTAAGATGGTTCCTACCACTGATAAGGGTCGATTCTACGCTTTCGGTCGAGTCTTCTCCGGAACTGTCAAAGCTGGACCCAAGGTTCGTATCCAAGGTCCCAACTACACTCCTGGCAAGAAGGAAGACCTTTTCATCAAATCTATTCAACGAACTGTCCTCATGATGGGAGGCCGAGTTGAGGCCATCGAGGACTGTCCCGCTGGTAACATCATTGGTCTTGTTGGTGTGGATCAATTCTTGCTCAAATCTGGTACCCTTACGACTTCCGAGACTGCTCACAACATGAAGGTGAGTCCTTCCTTTTTATCTCTGTATCCGTCTTGAACATCCAGCTCATCACAGGGTATTTCGGTAGGTCATGAAATTCTCAGTCTCACCCGTTGTGCAAGTCGCCGTTGAGTGTAAAAACGCCAACGACCTTCCTAAGTTGGTAGAAGGTCTCAAGCGTCTTTCCAAGTCTGATCCCTGTGTTCAAGCTTGGATTGCCGATACCGGTGAGCACATTGTTGCTGGAGCCGGTGAATTGCATCTCGAAATTTGCTTGAAGGATTTGCAAGACGACCACGCCCAAGTTCCTCTCAAGATTTCCGACCCTGTTGTTGGATACCGTGAGACAGTCCAAGCCGAGTCATCAATGGTCGCTTTGTCCAAATCCCAAAACAAGCACAACCGACTGTATGTCAAGGCCGAACCGATTACCGAAGAGCTATGTCGAGCTGTTGAAGAGGGCAAAGTTGCTCCTCGTGACGATTTCAAGCTCCGAGCCAGGCTTTTGGCTGATGAGTTCGGATGGGATGTCACTGATGCCCGTAAGATCTGGGCCTTTGCTCCTGACGGTTCCGGACCCAACTTTTTGGTCGATACCACCAAGGGAGTGCAATACCTCAGTGAAATCAAGGATTCTTGTGTGGCTGCATTCCAGTGGGCTGCCAAAGAAGGACCTTGTGCGGAGGAGTCCATGCGAGGAACCCGATACAATGTGTAAGCAGCTCGCATCTATCATCTTTGGGCTCATCATGTTGACATTTTTGCCTTGTCCAGTCTCGATGTTACCCTCCACACGGATGCCATCCATCGAGGTGGTGGTCAGATTATCCCAACATGTCGACGTGTCATTTACGCGGCTGCTTTGCTTGCTAACCCCGGTCTCCAAGAGCCCGTCTACATGGTGGAAATGCAAGCACCTGAAACCGCACTTGGTGGTATCTACTCTGTATTGAACAAGAAACGTGGTCACGTTTTCTCCGAGGAACAGAGAATCGGTACACCCATGTACACCGTCAAGGTTTGAACCCATTGATTCCTTACACTGGGTTGTTCATTCACTGATCGCTCGCACCTCAATAGGCTTACCTACCTGTCTCCGAATCGTTCGGTTTCAACGCTGAGCTCCGTCAAGCTACCTCAGGACAAGCTTTCCCTCAATTGGTATGTATGCCTCGCCTAACTGCAATCGAATGATCGCTGATATATTCAAAATATCCCATCAGGTGTTCGATCATTGGCAAACCATGCCTGGAACTCCTCTCGAGAAAGGTAGCAAGCTCGAAACCATTGTACAAGACATTAGGAAACGTAAGGGTCTCAAGCTCGAGATTCCTCCTCTCGACACCTACTACGACAAGCTCTAGTTTTCCTTTT
Source organism: Melampsora medusae f. sp. deltoidis (assembly GCA_002157035.1). Classification (NCBI taxonomy): domain Eukaryota; kingdom Fungi; phylum Basidiomycota; class Pucciniomycetes; order Pucciniales; family Melampsoraceae; genus Melampsora; species Melampsora medusae. Next base: position 7,640 of record KZ137663.1, read on the forward strand.
GTCTTATTACAATTCAGAGCCCGACATTCGATGTGAGTTAAAGTTGTCTATTCCCATTATCTGGTTCCTTGCATATGACTTATCTCAATTTCTGGTCTTGTTTCAGAGTTCACGGTTTGGATCTAGTTGTATGTTGAGATAGATGTAGTTAATGAAAATTTCCTCATGAAAAAGTAGATTCACCTCATTATTTGTCTCATGTTGTCCGTGCATTTTAATGTCCTTGCACCATGTACTGATGTGATCCCGACGCACTATGAGCAACCTGCTCAGTTACGCACAAGGCGTGTCTCTGTGAAATCTACGCTTTGAATATTCACCCTACATTGCGTATGCTCACGTGTCCAAGTTGACTTGTTAATTTTTGTGAGCTCCCCATAAGACTGCGTTTGACCTGACAGATGAGTATATGGTTTCATCATTTGGGGTCCCTAGCATAGTCGTGGACTACAGACAGATGTAGTTATAGCCTAAGTGGAGCTCCGAGTGTTAGGCATAGCATATGCGCACTCAGCTTAGAAGTTAGACAAGGCCGCTGGCATTTAACATGTTTTTCTTCATCTCATCCTCGGCGGCATCAATCTCCATCACAAAGATGCTTACTGTATAAGTTTCCGCGATGAAGATATATCTAGCTCCGTCTGGCAGTTCACTAACGTGAATCTTTCAGGCAAGACTGGCAAGACACTCGGCAAAGACTGGCTGACCCGATAGGACCTTGGTATCTGTCACGCAACCAGGTCCGGGTTTGGTCACACGCACCCCGAACCGTTTTGGGGGTATCTTTTTTTGCTCATCTCTGATCGCGGCATGCTGAGGTGAAATCTTTACGCCTACACCGACGCCAATGACTATTTCGCGTGTTCAAACACTTCCTGGCAACTCCATCTATGCGCTAGTATTCATCGCTCAGATTCTGGGTGCACTTCTTTTTGCCAGGGGTTTTTTTCCTCTCAACGAACCTGCCGAAGGCTATGGCATTCCCTTGCAGAACAAGGATGATACGGATACCAGCCCGGGGTTTGATCGGCTGGTGTTTGTACTGATCGATGCTCTGCGAACGTGGGTATTCAGAGCTATCTACATACCAGACTGGATGATGTGGTTCATATCGTCCTATTGATCTCGACAGTGATTTCATGTTCGGCGATGAATCCAAGATGAATTTCACTCAAAAGCAAGTCGGATCATCCTATTGTCATTGTAATTAAAGTGTGTTGAAGCACGTCAAAGTCCTTACCAAAGTTTCTCGTTGGTTTTTGGCGCAAAAGATTGGTACGAGAAGGGAAGGCAATTCCATTTACTGCGAATGCCCAGTCGCCAACGGTCACTCTGCCCAGGTTAAAAGCTATGACCTCAGGTTAGCTATGTCTTCAGTAGGCTCGTCACACATGGCCTACAGCTAATGTGTTTCGTAGTCCAGGAGTCAATCCACAGTTCATCGATGCGGTTTGGAACATCGATGATTCTTCCAGTGGAGGAGCTTTACTAGCACATACTGATACTTGGGTCCGTCAAGTAATCTTTGGACTGAAATCTGATTCAGAAAACACTCAAAACCCCAAGCGCGCCAGAAGAAGAGCACTGTTCTATGGAGATGACACGTGGCTTCGCTTGTTTCCCCCGGATTGGTTTGAAGATCATGATGGTGTATCAAGTTTTTATGTTACGGTCAGCTCCAGGTCGATCAACTTTTGAAATCTAAAGAATAAAACTGACTTAACATTGAGACAGGATACTGAAATCGTCGACCATAATGTCACTAGACATCTCGATGATGTATTATCAGACGATCCCAAGGTGGATTGGGATGTGTTGATTCTTCATTACCTTGGCCTCGATCACGTAGGTCATTTGGGTGGTGCACACTCGTAAGTCTCATACCTTTCCGGAATATCCTATCAACAGCTTGAATAGTTCACTAAATTATGAATTGTCTATCTGCATGTATCCCCAGTCCACTCATGGGGCCTAAGCAGAATCAACTCGACAACGTGATCTCCCGCCTCTATTCGAAACTCTCAAACGACTTTGCCAACACAGGGCAAAGGACGGCACTGGTTGTTGCGGGTGATCATGGAATGACAGATACCGGTAATCACGGAGGCTCGTCAGACGGTGAAGTTTCTGCGGTTCGTACATTCTCGTGACTTTTGCACGCTTCTTACTATCTTGTAAGACGGATGAGGATTGAACACGGGCATATGTTAGGGTTTATTATTTGCTTCACCCTCTTTCAACTTGCCCCGATCGAATAGCGCAGAGAAGATCAAGCCGAAACGAGTGCAACAAATGGATATTGTACCCACCTTATCACTACTCTTTCAAGGAGGAATTCCACCAGCAAGCATAGGGGTAGTGATCGAATCCGTTTTTGAGGCTGCCTTCTCGTCTTCCTATAATGTCACGACTACTACGCTACTGGTCGAAAACGTTCTTCGTCATAATGCGATACAGCTGGCCAAAATATTAGCATCATCCACAAACATCAACTCTGTGTACAACATGCTATCTATTACTAAGCAAGATGCGACTCCCCCCGAACTCGAGCATATATTCTCTGCAATGAATATCGATCAAATCAGATCGGTCCGTATATTCAAAGTCAATCGAAGCCTTTACTCTTGCTGATCCAAGGATTTTGCTTCCTGTATGAACAGTTTCTTCAACAAGCCCAGGGAAGGCTCCTTGAGCAATTTTCAGGTCACAATTTCTACGAGATGGTGGCTGGCCTATTGATCCTACTGATCGTATCTACATGCTTTATCATGGGTTCCTTTCAACTTTTTCCAACCTTTCTTGGCCAATCTGGAGCTTTCATCAGGCTTGCCGCATTTAGTCAATTGGCTTCACTTTTTTCCAGTAGTTTTATTGAAGAAGAGCACGAGGCTTGGTTCTTCCTAGGCTCAACATTACTCCTTGTTCTGGCCATATGGCCTACTCCGACTAAGCGAACTAGAATGGATACGATTCCGAAGAGGATTGGCTACGTGGCTGCAAGTGCGATTATCCGTATCCTTCGAGGCTGGTCACATAATGGTACATACTGTGTCTCCTTATCACACCTTGATATGATCATTCAGATCGGTTTGAGAAACTTCCTGATAACATCTGACACGTAGGTCAAAAAGCAACCCCCAATCACAGCATGTCTCACCTCTTACGAAGCTCGCCATGGACTTTACATATCATGGACTTTGCCGGATTTTTGATCTTATTGATATATCTAAGACCTTACGATCTTGAAGGTGTTCCAAATTGCTTAGCCTCTATGGCGATAAGCCTCGCCGGATTCCTGACACTACTTCCCAGTGATCATTCATACTCCAGCATTTTCGGAATCAATTTGAATCCGGCTCCCCACGATCACTTTCGAGCGATATACATTTTACTTCTCCTCAGCATAAGCGTTTCTTTATTGGGCTCATCGAGGCATCAATCATATCGCATCTTCCGCCTTATATATCTCGTCCTTTTGCGATCTATGACTAGACCTGTCAATTATTTCCCGTTATGGCTGGCCTTCTTTGCGCCCGACTTGATCATTTCGTCACAAACCGATTGGCCAAATCATAAGATCTTCAGTCACTTCCGTCCCCAGACATCTACATATCCCGAAAGTTCAGACCCTGATGCGGACAAGTACGAAGCTCTTATCTTAGCATGGGTCCAACTGGCATTCACCAAATGTACATTCTTCGCATTCGGTGGATCAAACTCTCTTGCAACGTGAGTTTCCCGCCCAATCTTCTCCCACCATCAAGCCACACACAAGCTCACCTGATATTGACCTGCTACATCCTCAAAACTGGCACCAGGGTCGACCTTTCAAATGCTTACAATGGCATCACTTCTTATTCATTGCCAATTGTGACCGTCCTCACTTTTCTTTCCAATTTCGCAGGTCCTATCTGTATCTCACTTGGGTTCACGTCACTTAGGCCCCACAAGCAAAAGCAAGTTTACTCATCCCAAGCACAAATGATCCAGGTTCATTTGTCCGCTTATCAATCCATCTACCTATTTATAATTTGTCTCATCGGTACAGCTTTTTCTGAACATTTGTTTGTTTATACAGTCTTTTCTCCCGCCGTACTTTATGGGTTTGTGTGGACCTTTTTTCATTACTTTACTATGATCATAGACTACGCATTTTTTTGATGTATTGGAAGATTTCGCTCTTGACGATAAGATACGGTTCACGTTGCAATGGTTCATGACTTATCATAGCAAATCTAGTCGTTCTATTACTGTTACATCACTTTTGAAAGACAAAAACACAATGCATCTGAAAATAAAAAGTCAAGCAATGCAATACAAAAAGAGCCTTGCGAAAGACAGCTGTCGCCACAGAAGTTATGATCATGTCAACTTATTGGACGCTACGGTATAGTGCAACAAGGCCAAGCACAGAAAGACAAGGTTGAGCATGTCAAATATCTGGAAGGTATATCGAATACCGTATAAGATGCTAAAAAGGCCCGTGCCAAACGACAGCCACATAGTAAACTTCGAAAACAAACTATGATTTGAACCCAGGCTGAATCAGTGTTCCGAACGGCCTTATCAAATTGTCATAGTCTCATCCAGGTCGAAATGAAGAGATCGACGAACCTCTTTTTTGATCTAGGTAACATACCCAGATTTCCACCAGAGCTCCAAGTCCGATGAAACCAAAGAAGATAACCAATCACAAAGTAAATCTTTCGATCTGAAGAAAATGGTTTATACCAGCCTATTGATAAGTTTTTAACCCAAACAGTGATCACCATCACATTTCCTGGTGCTAAACAAATCATTAAAAAAAGGGCAGTAAGATAATAATGAAACTTATTCCAAGACTCAGTTGATCGAATATGACGTATCTATTTTGGAACGTGATCAGTCACTATATTGTATAAAATATCATCAATCATGGCTACTTACTTCGTTTGTCTTGGCTACGCCTAATGCCCGTAAGGTCTGGAAGAAATGAACAAGCAATACCACAAGGAATGCAAACTGATATGGCGCCATGAAGGTGGTGAAGAGGACCAAAGTGGCGGTGACTATGGTTTGAATTGAGAAACTTGATCGTAAACCTGGTGCGGAGATCTGATACTTGCTGTAAAGGTAAGAAAAAGTCAAAGAACACTTAATTTAGCCTTACAATTCATTGTCGCGCAGATGCTCAACAGAACACAGAGTTTTACAAACGAAAAACGTACCCCGATATATTCCTGACACCTTGGACATTAGAAACTCCCAATACTGCAATCATCAATTTGGTCAAGAGTGAGCATATTGTATTTAACAGGATATAGACAATACACGTCCATCCTAGTCCAATCACAAACATCAAACAGTCCAACAGTGCAAACTCGGGATGATGATCACCTAGAAGCAATCCTGATATCCAAGTAGACGTGACTGCAAGAGCGGTGTGAGACGGTCGTTCTTGTTCGACCCCTGGTCTTGTTTGCCCAGCCCACGAAGCCCGTAATATTGCTGATTGAACAAATTGGACACTAATCAATGCGACCAATGAACCGAAGAGATACTTTTCTGAAAGAATCGATAAGGCAACTCCCAGTGAAGGGAATACTCCTGAGTGACGATACCGTTGTAATTGAATAGCAAAAGCAGCTGACACAATTCCTAGCGGAATAGCAACCAATGCAGTTCGATATAACACTACAATCTTTCTTGCACTCTCGTACCAGTCAATCTTGATCCTTATCTTCATCATTTCACCCGGTGGAAGTTCACTGCATGCAAAAGGATCCATCCAGAACGTTAAGCGCATCCCGCTTCCTGACCGGAGCACATCATCGGTCGACATTTTAGGAATAGGCGAGTAGGCGGTTGAAAAATGAGTGTAGAGAAGTGCGGATTGGATGTTGGGATGGAACTTAGACTCGTGCAAGACCGGAGTCTGTTGTCTCATCAGGGGTGCAAACAATCCTTTCTCTAAACACATTGAGGGATACGTGACGTGGATCTTGAAAGCCAATAATGAGCTATCCATTCCTGATAGGTATATATCGGAAACCAGAGTCGAATTTGACGATGAAAAGTTCTCAAATTCAAGGCCCCAAGATGATAATTTCCACAAAGAATGATCAAAAGTTCTGATAGCGTCCTTCGACGAAAATTCGCAGATCAAGAAGTCTGGATCACTGGATTTTACCAAGCTCTTTTGCGCATTAGATGTAACGATGGCGATGAAATCGTATGATGAGATGTTTGCAGGCGGGATCTCAATGAAATTGAATGTTTCATGAGGCTCTGCTTCGTCGTCGGGACCGGGAATTGAGGCGGCGCGCATTTTAGATTGGGACGATGGCAGCATAGTTGAATAGCGAGTGGTGAGAGGTGTACATAGATTCGTTGCATCACGCCCAAAATTGCCATGACATCCAACGACCTTCAGCCTGGACCTGAGGGGGAGATTGGTAAGCAGAGTGAATGAAGTAACTGCTGATCCGAAATTAGCCTTCTGCTTCAAAGGTATAATGTGACTGAATGGCTGGCGTCGGTTCAAATCTTCAGAGCTGAGTTTCAACCTTGATTGGGGCGGATGAACTTCATAGGAGGCGGCTCCTGAGTATGAGCTCAGTGGCCTTTCAATCGTGTCATCACTCGCCATACGTAATCCACGACCGTTAGCGAGATAAGATTTCAAGATTTCAGCTCTCTTCTCCTTAGGCTTGACTTGAGACGGAACTCGAGGGTCGGTGATGAATAACAAAGCTTTGGCAATGACCACCCGGAGTTGATCACACCACAAAATTGCTCGGTGGTCAGTAGGCGTCCAAACTTCCGGCATTGAGGTAGTATAGACCGTCAGACCGTGAAGTGGCGATGATAGGGTGAGGAGTGAGCTGGAGTCAGGCGACACAGTAGTATCGGAAGTGCTGCCAGAGATTGAGGCCATAACCAAATCCTGCAGATCAGTGCTTCGACTCGTCCCCAGATATGCCTCACGCCAGAGCTTGTTGATATCTTCGTACACGGTTTCTAGACCTCGGTCTAATGTGATAGGTGGGATTGTATGAGGTGTACTGAGCGATATGATAGTATTGATAGTCCCGTTGATGTGATTGGGCATAAGTAACATCTTTCGAGCAACAATTCCACCCATCGAATGTGCAAGGATAAGGACTGAAGTAGGAACAGGAAGTGAGCTTTCATGGCGAGAGGTAGCATAGATCTTGAGAATGTGACTGATCACATCGTTAGCAAATTCGGCTTGTTCCAATAATGTTTCTCCATGAAAAGCTGTAAGATCTTCATTGAAATCCAAGGTAAAGAAATCCAGTCCAGGGTGATGAGGTGCAGAATGCCGAAAGCTTGATGGATCCGTCAAAAGTTTTTCTTTATAGTAAAGACTTGCCGTAGCTGCTGCGATCGATCTAACTTGTCGAAATGATCCAGCGTTTCCGGGAATGAAGAGTACCGGGGAGCCAGTTGGCTAAGATGCAAGGCCAATCGAAAGGTCACAGCCACAAGATGGTAAAACGATCAATTAACACTTTTTTGAATCGTACGGGTCCAAGATGAACGAGAAGACGAGTTCCCACCTGATCAGTCTCGGTGTCCCAGCCTTGTTCTCTGTAAAGGTAAGCCTGATACTTCCCATTAAGCCTAGACTTGAAACCGTTAACTGGAATATAAGATGGGTTCATCCATGCCATTCGACAACTTCCAGCCCCATGTCCACGTGCACCACCAGCTGTATTGCCTGACAAAGAGACACTTGGTCCAGCGAAGTTTGCGATATCGAGAGCGTAAAGGGTGTCATTGAAGGATCGGAGAACAAGTAAGAGTACGATAGATGAGGCGCATGTGATGAGGAAGGTAAAGTTCGATAAAGAGTAAATCATCGTAAATCGTAATCGATCAGTTTGAAAGCTTCTCCCTCGACTCGGGAATCAGTCTCGCGACCCATAAAAACGTATCGTCGTTGTCAATAATGAATGAACCGCATCCTACTTCAAATGATAGAATCACTTTAAAATGAACTTTTACTTCCACAACACTTTGGCCATCCATATACGATACAACACATCCTGACTCCATCCTCCTCATTATAAACACAAGAGTGAGATCACTCCAACCTCCGCAAACCTTCTTGCTCCTGACACAGCTATGTGCTTCACGTACCCAGCTCATGCTCACTCTCACTCTCCTGTGGCATGAAGAGCCCAGTTCATTCCAT
>MWRK01013489.1:0-13383 GCA_002157035.1 Melampsora medusae f. sp. deltoidis
CTCCAAAGTCATCAATTCTGCAAAGGGCTGTACATATTACAAAAAAATGAAGTTCAAGTTTTGGTGATGTCTGAGCAGGTCTCCTTGTACCGTACCACTCGGGTCTCTAACGGGCCACCACAATCCGAGAGCTGAAGTGTGGCTTGAAGTACCCGCCAGTGGCTCATATCTATTGAACTATGCTGTACGTCTTGTACAGGCGCTGTACAGGCTATCATGTACATGGGACTTTTCGCCCAGTGATTGTTTCGCCCATTTCCAACGATCCTCCGATGCTCCCTTGGGACAACCCTCTCGTCATTCGCGAATGGAATTGAAGTACAAAGTTAGAATCTTTATCAAATGTGGCCCACCAATGACAAATTTAGGCCAAACTCAGTCCAAGCGCAGTGGCGTCTTTCTGTTGATTGGGAGAAGTTTTATTTGAAGACCTGCTGGTGGGCTTGATGTGAACCGAGTTGCCATGATTCTCTGCCGCGACCAACTCAACTACGTAACAGAAAGTGATCATTGAGCTCTCTCGCAGGCGAGAAAGACTGCCAGCAGCCAAGCTAGATTTTCAAATGATCAATGTTCTCAATCCGGACGATCTCCGCTCGAATGAATGAACACAGATTGACTTCAACCATTCGTCGATGACTCTCACATGCTCCGTTCTTGACATTTTCGATATAAAGTATCGCGAGAAACGGCAGTTATAAGTAGCCTGTTGCTTCCTCCTCACCAACACACCCACCAACACGGCACATTTAGAAATACACACTTTTGCGCACTCTCCCTTGAGCTCGTTACCCTTCCTCGCTTCCTGTTTATTCGGATTTCTTTACTCTCGTTCAACATGATTCCCGTGTCGCTCAACTTTTGGGTCCTTGGGTTAGCGATTGCATTCAAATCCGCCGCATCTCAAGCGATTACCGCCACTGCTGCTTCGTACGCGCCGACACTTACTCAATGTCCCGGGACTCCCCTTCTTCGACTCGCCGGATCGGCTGCCTCTTCCAACCAAACTTTGTGCGATGAAGAAATTGCGTTTCGGAAAGGCCGTAGCGCTCTCACCGCGCCATTATGGCAGTCCTTCTTTACCACTGGGCCTGGAAAACAGACTGGCTACGCTTCAATATTTAAACAAGACTCTTTTGAATATCCCACTCTGGCCTTGGCGCACTCAGGCGGTGGTCTTCGAGCCGCTCTATATGGTGCTGGAGTCCTCCAAGCAATGTGAGTCTGACCCACTGCCTCTCCGGACGTATGTGAAAAAGCTTGGAATCTCTATTGACTTGGCTTGTTTCTACGACAGGGATGCACGAACATCTGACAGCCCAATCGCTGGTGTATCCCAGCTGGCCATGTATCAAGCCGGTCTGAGTGGCGGATCATGGCTAACGCTTTCTTCAGCCATGAGTGGTTATCCCGAGATGAAGCAGCTCGTTCCCAGCTGGTTATTATCACGCGACCTTTTCTTCCCTGGTGGAGCCAATCCGATCAATAATGCGAGATATTTGGATGCACTGTTCGACGATGTCAAGTTGAAGAAAAAAGCCGGTTTCGAGGTTTCTATAACTGACGTGTGGGCGCGTGCATTATCTCATCACTTCATGCCCGGGACCACTGCAGACAGTATGCCTTCATATTCTGACCTTCCTCCTATGATTGTAAGAACGATTTCTTTCAGTGCTGATAAACTTATTTTTTGTAAACCTTGCTAGATTTTTTCCAGAGTTCTTCCCCCACTGCTAATGGGGCAGGTATACTTTTCTCCGCACTAAAAAACTCGCCCGACTTTCAAGCTTTTAAAAATCCATATCCCATCATCGTTAGCAATCAACAACCTCCTCCGGGATCAGAAGCGCCCATCCCGGGTAACATAGTTCCACTCTCAACGACGGTATTCGAAACCACAGCCCACGAATTCGGCAGCTTTGACCCGTATCTCAGCGCACACATACCTACCCAATATATGGGTACCGCCCTAGACAGTGGGAAACCATCAAACGGGACATGTACTATTGGGTTCGATCAAGGCAGCTTTGTGATTGGGACTTCATCTTCAGTTGAGCCTCTTTGAAATTTTATTCGACACCTTGAAATACGCCTTTCAGTAATACAGACGAGTGTTGACATTTATCAAAATACCTCATCCAGCTATTCAATGCTATCACAGGGACAATTGTGGGCTCGATTGTCGGAACGCTAACAAGTTCTCAACTAGGTTTTATCAAGTTGTTAGGCAGCCGATTAGCCAACACATCAGACCTCACCGGAGTGGATACTGCACACTACCCAAACCCTTTCAAAGGTGTGAATGGACCAGCGGGCTTTGATCAGACAAAGTCTGACAAACTTGACTTGGTCGACGGGGGTTAGTTTCTTTTCGCAGGAAAATAACTTGTTCCATCCAAGATTGATCTATGACTGATCATTTCATTCGATTTCTTAGGCGAAAATGGGGAAAACATACCCATCAACCCGCTGCTCGCTCGAAACGTTGATATTATCTTGGCAGCTGATGGCTCTGCAGACACTGATAAGAGGTGAGTTCGTGTTTCTTCCTTGCAGCCAGATTCTCACGAGTTACTTTACTTACCTTGTGTCCTCTTCTTAACTCTTACCCTTAGCTCACCCATCGGTGCCTACTGGCCAAATGGAACTTCTTTGATCACGACCTTCACTCGAGTAACACGTGTGCTTCCAAAGGGATCGGCTAGCTTTCCGCCTATCCCAACCAATCCTCAAGAATGGTTAGAGAAAGGTTTGTTCGGGTCTACATTTTGCATGAAAATGTGACTCACAAACAGTGCAAATTTCTAGGTTATTCCACCCGGCCAACCTTTTTTGGATGTAATTCGCCATCTCGTACCGGGAACGGAGGTTACCCTTTAGTGGTCTATCTTCCTAACAGTCCACTTCCACTGCGCTCCACTGGTTCTTTCACAAATACTTCAACTTTCAAAATCCAAGTTCAGTTTGTTTCAATCCCGTTTCATTAAGTACAATCGGTTTCTGACTTCTCCTATTCCTTTGGTTTTTTATGTAGTATGAAGACTCGGAGAGTACTGCCTTCCTCGCCTCAGCCACCACTGTCACCACCTCACCAGTTTTTGATGGTTCAACTGACCAAGAGTGGCCGACCTGCTTATCCTGCGCGATGCTTGAGCGAGCGCGGAATCGACTCGCTACAAAGGTTTCTCGTTCGGATATCTGCAAAAAATGCTTCCAACGATATTGCTACCCCGATGGAGTGGCTGAAAGCTAAATATTCTTGATCTACACCCTCAACTTCATTCATACCTCATCAATCTCTGTTCAGCCGGCGGCTTTTCTAGTCTGACAGTCATGATCAAGTAGTTTTCTCCTGCAAAACAGTTGAACCGCCTCTCATTACAGGTATCAGTTTTTCTGAGGATCTTTGAAAGACCTTTTTGATTTATTGTTTAGTTTCAAAAGCATGCAACTTTGTCTCTTTATGGACATCATAGGATTGGCAGCCTAGTTCTTTAAAAACATTGATTATTTTTTTAGTTTGTGGTCCTGGCTGAGTGTAAAAGTAAATTACCTTTCTCGTTACATTTCTGCAACTCACTCATTACATACTTGGTATCTCAGGAATAGTTACGTTATTACTGGCGTCATTGCAATATGATATTTTTCAGTCAAACTTGTGATTTCATGAAGACATAACTACGACACTGCATGTTGCACTAATACTCGAGTATCCGTGTGTGAGTAAAACTCAAGTATTTGAGATGTGCGCATAAGTTTTGTCTGATACAACAAAATGTGTGCCGATGAAGTGGTGTCTCAAGAACATCTTCCCCAAAATATTCCCATATTTAAGGCGAGCATATCATACTTCAACAGATGGATCCCACTTTCGGTTGAATCTATACCAGATTTTGGACCTGGCTATTGTGACAGTTTCGGAATGCTCAGCATCAACCCACATATGTATGCTACATCTATCGACTAAGAAAAGTCGAACCTCACACAGCGGATCAAGAGAGAAGGCGGATCGTCTTCAACTTCCATAGATGACCGAGTACTGATCACTACCTCACTTGGATCTTCTCTATGCACCCAGACCTTGGTTCATGACCTGTAAGAACTCGCACACCCGGACTTAGTCGAGTGTATCTACTATCAATGGGTTATCGAGTAAAGTTGCAGGTATTTAGTATGGTTGTCAATAAATTTAAAGATCGTATTGGGCCTTGTCAGTCCCTTGACCATGAATGCGCAAACTTTGACCTCCCATTTCCGCTGTGGAAATGTGAAGCTGTTCTTAAACGACTGTACATGGTTTCATAAGCCTGGGCGCGGCGAACGCGCTCGTGAGGGGCTTAGTTAAGCTTGATTGTTCCAAGACGATTGTGACTTTGAAGAATTGTCCGCCCTCGAAATCTTGTAAGCACTCATGCTCGAGAACCGTTCCGCCCTGTTCCGCCGTAAGCAAATCAAATCACTAAGTTGAAATGTTATCCATTAATCAACATGAGGTTAAACTCTGTAGAGCCGCAGTGGCGCCTTTTTGCTGGCAGGTGCTACGTTTTCCAAACATTCATGATGGTTATGATTGGGGATTAGCATTTGCAAAGAACGATTTCAGATTGAGCAGATGACCATCATCACTCTTCGTCCTTGACAGCTCAATAGCCAACCTCTTGCACGTCATGACACAGCGTGCCTTTTTATCAATCCTCCAATGTTGTCCTCACTTCGCCCTGAACTCACCGTCTTTACACGCTTTCTGCTTACCTTCATTTCCTCACTCTCGTTCTCAATGCTTTCCGCGCCTCTCAAGTTTTGGTTACTTTGGCTCAGTATCTCCTTCGACTCCGCCAAATCTCAAGTGATCGCCGCCACTACCGCCTCATATGCACCGACACTTACTCAATGTCCCATGAATCCCCTTCTTCGACTCGCCGGATCGGCTGCCTATTCCAATCAGACTTTGTGCGATGAAGAACTTGCGTTCCGACAAGGCCGTACCACTCTCACCGCGCCATTATGGAAGTCTTTTTACACTAATGGGCCTGGACAACAGACAGGCTACGCCTCCATCTTTGACCAAGACTCTTTTTCATATCCCATTTTAGCCTTGGCTCATTCAGGCGGTGGTCTTCGAGCTGCTCTATATGGTGCCGGAGTTCTACAAGCAATGTGAGCTCATTCCATGATATCTGTGACCCCATGCGAGACCAATTTTGCATTTTTGTTGACTTATCTTGTCACTGCAATAGGGATGCACGTACATCTGATAGCCCAATAGCTGGTGTATCCCAGCTGGCCATGTATCAAGCCGGGCTGAGTGGTGGATCATGGCTAACACTTTCTTCAGCTATGAGTGGTTATCCCGAGATGAAGCAGCTCGTTCCCAGCTGGTTATTATCACGTGACCTCTTCTTCCCTGGTGGAGTCGATCCTATACTTGATGCGAGATATTTGGATGCTTTGTTTAACGATGTCGAATTGAAGAAAAAGGCCGGTTTCGAGGTTTCAGCTACTGACTTGTGGGCGCGTGCATTATCTCATCACTTCATGCCCGGGACCACAGCAGACAGTACGCCTTCAAAGTCTGATCATCACTTCATCAATGCCAAGAGTAATGAATTCTGCACTGACGGACGTGTTTCTGCCGCAACTTTGTCAGATTTTTACGATAGCTCTTTCCCGACTGCTAATGGAGCTGGTATACTTTTCTCGGCGCTCAAAGATTCACCCGATTTCCAAGCTTTCCAAAATCCGTACCCCATCATCGTTAGCAATCAACAACCTCCCCCCGGATCCGACGCTCCGACGCAGGGTAACATAATCCCACTCTCAACGACAGTATTCGAAACCACAGTCCACGAATTTGGCAGCTTTGACCCGTACCTCAGCGCTCACATCCCTACTCAATACTTGGGTACCCCCCTCAACAGTGGGACACCATCGCAAGGCGCATGTGCAACTGGGTTTGACCAAGGTAGCTTTGTCATCGGGACCTCATCTTCAGTTGAGCCACTTCTAAGCTTCTGATACCTTGGAATCGTTTTACAACATAGCAATAAACTGAAGCCAACCGCTGTGATTTAGCTATTCAACGCCATTGCTGGGACAATTGTTGGGTCAATTGTAGGAAACCTTTCAAGTTCTCAACTTGCTCTCATCAAGTTGTTAAGCAGCCGTTTATCCAACACTTCCGATCTTACCGGGGTGGACACCGCATACTATCCGAATCCTTTCAAAGGAGTTAATGGACCAGCCGGCTTTGATCAGACAAGTTCTGACAACCTTGACTTGGTTGACGGTGGTGAGTTCTTCTTTAAAGGAAAAAGCATTGATCCTGCAATCAATGAATTGTCACTGATCATCTCTTACTGAATTTCTAGGCGAAAATGGGGAGAACATTCCAATTAACCCGCTTCTCGCTCGAGGGGTGGATATCATCTTGGCAGCCGATGGCTCAGCAGACACTGATGATAGGTTGGTCCATATTTTGTTCTTAGGAAGGATCGCAGCTCATGCTGCTTACATTTTTCTGTGTTCATCTTTGCTTCCAGCTCACCCATCGGTGCCCACTGGCCAAATGGAACAGCCTTGATTGCAACTTTTACTCGAGTGACAAGCGTTCTTTCGAAAGGATCCGCTAGCTTTCCACCTATTCCTACAGATCCTCAAGAATGGATGGATAAAGGTGAGTTCGGATGTATTTCTTGCACGTCGATGTGTCTTACAAATAGTACACAATTTCTAGGTTATTCCACCCGTCCAACTTTTTTTGGATGCAATTCACCGTCTCGTGCCGGGAACGGAGGATACCCATTGGTTGTCTACCTTCCAAATAGTCCCCTTCCACTTTTCGCCACTGGCTCTTTCACTAATACTTCAACATTCAAACTCAAAGTTGAGTTCTTTCGAACTATTCTACACATCAGAACAAAGCTCTGACTCATAGAATCCCTTGGGTTTCTTTGTATATAGTATACCGACGAGGAGAGCACTGCTTTCCTTGCATCGGCCACGTCCGTAACCACATCACCAGTTTTTGACGGTTCTATCGATCAAGACTGGCCTACTTGTTTATCCTGCGCAATGCTTGAACGAGCGCGCAATCGACTCACTCCTACAAGCCCGCGTTCCGATATTTGCAAACAATGCTTTCAAAGGTATTGTTACCCAGACGGTGTGGATGAAGGCTATCTTTGACCCGAAATACCATTGAGTTTTCCTCGTCATCGTCCCGTGCTTTTTTTGTATTGCGTGTCCAGTGATCAACATTGTGACTTTTATTTATTCCTCATTAATCGAACCATCATTAATCGTATTCCGAAATAAGTTGTCATAATCTTTGGGCCATTCACACATCATCTCCGTAACACATTTATCCAGGCATTTTGAAAGCTTTTCAACTTATGTATTTGTACAGTTTCCAGAACGCTTTGTACCTTTTATCTTGAAATGGGCTCATGTGCCTCATAGCGTACTTGTAGTTCCACTTATATCAATAGTTTCTTGTGGTCACCAGATGTGACATATCTAGCCTATTGTTCCACTCACTCATCATTACCACCTTGACAAAGTCTCTTGATGCCCTGACATTCGCCGAGAAGCATTTCAGATTTTGGTGCAAGGGTCCTTTAGCCTTCCCTACCTCACTCAGCGAGTCATAAAGTATCAAAGAACAATCTAAAACAACCCAGTAGAATCTCAAATCATCCCCCAAGATAGTCGCTATTTGAGATTCTTCTCAAATCACCAACAAGGTACAACGATCCAAAGTGTTACAACGATTAGGACATGACGAGCTTCAAGCCATATTAATCAGGCAAGTGGCACGTAAGAAAGCAAAAGCAGCAGATCTATCTTTGAAAGTTTAAAGACTCAAAGAAAACATACCAACGACTATTTAAAATATGAGAGAATGGCTAGACCAACATGAAGATGAAAGATTGAGGCCTGTAAAGGTAGAAAGAGAGATGAGGGTCAAGAAGTATACGATGATATCAAAATTGATACGGGTAGATTGGCCAAATTATTCAAACCTTATAACAGTCAGGACGCAACCGAGTCTCTTACCGAAGCCGCAGCCAAAGATCCTACAGCGGAGCAAGACCTTGAGGAAAATATTAAAGACGAATCGGCTTCGACTTGAAAAGATGACCTTCTTCCAGCTGACAATGTGCACGTTTAGAAACCGTTCCGTCAGATTGTACGCGAATCAAAAGACAAACTACACAAGTTGAAATGTTGTCAACAACTGGACCACTGATGAACATCAGGCCCACCTCTGTCCGACTAACCACGCAATCGAGTTTTTAGAATTCCTCGCCTCGACCAACCTGGTGAAAGAATAAGTTTATCTCTGTTTACCTTTGTTCCCAGACAGACTGATGGTCGCACAGTGACTACCAAGCTGCTTGATCCAATTGATGATTCGCATTTGCAGCATCATGATTCACCTTCGAAAGAGCGATCTCAGATTAACTTCAAGCACTGGTCGACGACTCGTGTTCTGCGCTCTTGATATCACAATCTATAATACTTGCCCATAGCCGGCACATCAGGTTGCCTCCCTCACCAATTGTAAAAATCCCAGAGTCGTCTCGTTCTTTCAGTTTACCATAACTTATACACTTTCGTTCTCAATGCATTACATGTCGCTCAAGTTATGGATCCTTCCGCTGACCATCTCATTCAAATCCGCCTTATCACAAGTGGTCAACCCCAGTGCTGCTTCATATGCACCCATCCTGACCCAGTGTCCCCAAAATACCCCCCTCCTTCGACTTTCTGGATCAGCTTCCTCTTCCAACCAGACTTTGTGCGATGACGAGATCGCGTTTCGACAAGGCCGTCAAGCTCTTATCGCCCCATTGTGGCAGTCCTTCTATACCACCGGGCCAGGAATACAGACTGGCTACGCTTCTATCTTCAACCATGACTCTTTCGAATATCCCACTCTAGCCTTGGCGCACTCAGGCGGTGGTCTTCGAGCCGCTCTATATGGTGCTGGAGTTCTCCAAGCAATGTGAGCTTGTTCATCTTCTTCGTGACCGCACGCAAAACAAATTTGGAATATCTGTTTGCTTGACCGGTTTCTGCGACAGGGATTCACGAACATCTGACAGCCCAATAGCTGGTGTATCTCAGCTTGCCATGTATCAAGCCGCTTTGAGCGGTGGATCATGGCTAACGCTTTCTTCAGCCATGAGTGGCTATCCTGAGATGAAGCAGCTCGTTCCCAGCTGGTTGTTATCACGCAACCTCTTCTTACCCGGTGGAGACAATCCAATAGATAATGCAAGATATTTAGATGCCTTGTTTGAAGATGTCAAGTTGAAGAAAAAGGCTGGCTTTGAGGTTTCAGTAACTGACGTGTGGGCGCGTGCACTGTCTCATCACTTTATGCCGGGTACCACAGCTGATAGTATGCCCTTAAATTCTGACGTCTAACATGACGATTGCAACAAGGATCACTACAAGTTCTGAAGCACCTGTTTTTCCAAAACCCTTCCAGATTTTTACGATAGTTCCTCCTCTACTGCCCATGGGGCTGGTATACTTTTCTCGGCGCTCAAAGACTCGCCCGACTTCCAAGCTTTCAAAAATCCGTACCCCATCATCGTTAGCAATCAAATACCCCCCGAAGGATCACAAGCACCGACCCAAGGTAACATAGTACCACCCTCAACGACCGTATTTGAAACCACAGTCCACGAATTCGGTAGTTTTGACCCTTATCTCAGTGCCCACATCCCTACCCAATATTTGGGTACCCCCCTTGACAGTGGAAAACCATTGACAGGGACTTGTGCCACTGGATTCGATCAAGCTAGCTTTGTTATCGGGACTTCATCTTCAGTTGAGCCCCTTTGAAGCTCTCTTTGATACTTTGAAGTATATCTTTCAAAAGGACCGATCAGTGATTTTGTTTACCAACATACAAATTTTACCCAGATATTCGATGCCATCCCTGGGACAGTTCTGGGAAAACTTCCAAGTTCTCAACTTGCACTTATCAAGAGGTTAGGTAGCCTATTGGACGACACATCAGATTTCAATGGAGTGGATACTGCGCAATATCCGAATCCTTTCAAAGGCGTCAATGGACCAGCGGGATTTGATCAGACAAAGGCTGATAAACTTGACTTGGTTGACGGGGGTAAGTTCCCTTCCACAGGAAAGGACATGAATTCGTGAATGAACTGCCACTGACTACTTCTTACCGGTTTCCTAGTGCAAAACGGCGAAAATATCCCAATCAACCCGCTGCTCGCTCGAGGGGTCGATGTCATCTTGGCAGCTGACGCCTCAGCAGACACTGATGAGAGGTGAGCTGATATCTTCCCTCAAGACCAAATGACAGCAGATCATTCTCCTTACACCTTTTTTGTTTTGATCCTTACCCTTAGCTCTCCCATTGGTGCCCAGTGGCCAAATGGAACTGCGCTAATTGCGACCTTTACTCGAGTAACAAGCGTGCTTCCGAAAGGCTCGGCTAGTTTTCCACCTGTGCCAACAAACCCACAAGAATGGGTCGACAAAGGTCGGTTTGAATTTGGATCTTGCATGTCAATGTGATTTACGAATAGTCCAAATTTTTAGGTTATTCTACCCGGCCAACCTTCTTTGGATGTAACTCCCCAACTCGTGCCGGAAACGGAGGTTATCCTTTGGTTGTCTATCTTCCAAATAGTCCACTTCCACAGTTCACTACGAGTACCAGTTCTTTGACCAATACCTCGACTTTGAAGCTGAGAGTTGAGTTCGTTGCGAGCTATCCTACATATAAACCCCAGATTCTTACTTTTTTACTTCCTTGGTCATCTATATAGTATACCGACGAGGAGACCACTGCTTTCCTCGCAACGGCTACTTCCATCACCACCTCACCAGTTTTCGACGGTTCCATCGATCAAGAGTGGCCGACCTGTCTATCCTGCGCAATGCTTGAACGAGCGCGGACTCGATTGACCACAAAGCTCCCTCGTTCCGATATCTGCAAACAATGCTTTCAAAGGTATTGTTACCCAGATGGGGTGGATGAAGGCTATTTTTAATCATGACCTTTTGTTCTTCTCTTCCTTGTTTCGCGACATTTCTTCATCCTGGTGATCGACACCGCGCTTTCATTCATTGCTTATCATACATGATAGCCACCTCTCCAATCAGACCGAAGCCCGTTTCTCTCCGAACCCGTTTAAGGGCTCACCTATCATTCTGGTCATATATCTCTTTGACGACACGAGAGAAATATTTACAGCTCAATTGCACAATCTCAACTGCATCTGCCTCATTCATAGGCTACTAACAGCTACTTTGTATATAGGCTGTTTTGGGGGGACAATAGATGCCACATAGCCTATCTTCCCGAGCGGGAACTACAGTATTTTCCTGTCATCACGATACTTAGCTTGAAGCCTCACCCCAATTTGATATTGAAGATTACGATTATGAACAGCACAAAATTCTTTCATATAAACTTGATGTTTCATTGCATGCGAGCCAAAAAACTATCATGATGTACTTCAGAAAGCCACTTTCTGTGTCACTGACATCTGCTGTTCAACGAGCTGAGTTCGCATGTCATGAAGGCTTGAGCCAATGTGCATAGAGAAGCCAGATAAAAACTGCCGGTATTGTTGACAGACTCAACGATATCCACTTAACCCAGACCTTGGAAAAAGGCGCCGAGACCAACAACTGGCCGATGCATTCCGATCCAAGTTGACACTCATCTCCATCGCGGCACATCCTGGAGTGAAGTCAAAAACTTTCAAAAGACTTCACTCATAGAGGGAAAACCATTGTTTAAGTTCTGATTCCCGGTGTTCAGGTTTAGATACGATCAGTATCAATATCCTCCTGAGGCATCGGTTTGATTCTAGGAAGGGTACCATAAGCCAGAGGCTTTAGGAGGTTTGAGGTCAGTCTGATGCACACTTGTTGGAGGTTTGTTGATGGTGATGAACTCGTTCGTAAGTCAATTGAGACATGTCCCAAACCTATTCAAACCGCTTCGACTTTTGAGTTTCAACTTTCAGGTGGCTGCTGAGTCCTGACTCCTGAGCTACACATGTTGTTGAACTCATGTAAACCCATAATATCTCATACTTTTTTTCAAATCTCTTCCCTCGAAGCCTTTTTTTGCACGAAACAATCAGCATTTGCCATCCACAAATGCAAATCAACTCAACTATCAAACAACAATCTAATCCAACCCAATAAGATCTCAAATCATCCGCTAAGATGGTCGTCATTGGAAATGTTTCTCAGATCACCAACAAGGTACAACGATCAAAAGTGTTACAACGATTAAGACATGACAAACTTCAAGCCAAATTAAGCGAACGAGTGGCACGTAAGAAAGCAGAAGCAGCAGATCCATCTTTGAAAGTTAAAAGACTCAAAGAAAACATACCAAGAACGATTGAAAATACGAGAGAATGGCTTGGAGACCAACATGAAGATGAAAGATTGATGCCTGTAAAGGTTGAGATGGGGGATGAGGGTCAAGAAGGATACGATGATATCAAACTTGATATGGGCCGATTAGCCGACTTATTCGAACCTTACAACAATCAAAACGCCACTGAATCTCTTGCCGAAGCTGAAGCCGAAGATCCTACAGCGGAGCAAGACCTTGAAGAAAATATCCAAGACGAATCGGCTTCGACTTCCAAAGATAACCAAGTACTCATTACTACCTCACCTAGACCATCTCTATTCACCCACGCCTTCATTCACGAACTGGCCAACCTCTTCGGTGGAAAGCACCGCTGCGATGTGATACCCAGGAAAACCAAAAGATTCGAACTCAGTCGAGTTTGTAAATGGGCTATTGAGCGAGGTTACAGTAGTATGGTTGTCATTGGTGAAGCACATGGAGGAAGAAATCGCAGTGGCCCTAGTAAGTTTCCCCCAAAAAGTACTTTCTCAATTTCTCTTCTAACCGTTGCTGATTTTTTTGTCGCTCGTCTATTGTGTGGTCACTAAAATATCAGCGCATATGACTGTCTGCCGTCTTCCATACGGACCGACAGCATACTTCAGACTCACGAGTATCGTACCAAGTAAAGCTATCCCAGGGCACGCCAAACCAACCGCCCACTCACCTGAGCTTGTGTTATCGAATTTCTCAACTCCACTTGGTCTGAGTATTGGTACTCTACTTCAATCAGTCTTTCCAGCTCTACCGCAACTTGAAGGTAGACAAGTTGTGAGTGTACAGAATCAACGTGATTTCATCTTCTTTCGCCGATTTCGTTACATGTTTGCCGAACGAGAAAAGATGTAAGTTCTCGAACTTCTTGCAGCTCATGATCCAGTACTAAAGTCGATGCGATGCATAAACAGGTTTTTGAAGGAAGGTGAAGAAAAGATCCGTGCTCGATTACAAGAGAT
>MWRK01013557.1:0-15465 GCA_002157035.1 Melampsora medusae f. sp. deltoidis
TAATCTATGCAAGGTCCACCAGCTCTGATCTCATGTTTCTAATCGTTCGTTTAGCGAGATCAAAATGTGACTATTATCTGATGATTATAAAGGAAGAGAGATCTATTTATCTAGGCAAAAATAATGATTTCTATGATTTCTATGAGACAGTTGAGGATCGTGATTCGGGTGTATTCAGAAGTCTGTGTGCCCAAAGTTTGAAAGGTGATTTGGATCGAAACGAAGAAGATGGAATATTGTCTTTCTTTGATGCCTTCTTGAAAAGTCAGATGAGATTCGTTTATTATTCAAATGGTAAAGAGGTAATCTATATATGCTATTTGAGATGTGGTGCTGAGATTTGAGACCTTCGACTGAAACTTGAATGGATTGAAGGTGAATGGTAAACCCAATGAAACCAAGCTTGACCGAAGTCCGGTAGATGCGGAGATGAAGTTAATACCTCAATTTGCCCTCTTCCCCTTGGAAATCGGAATAATTGCAATTTGTGGTTTTCTGGAATACAAACCCAAACAAAACTTGACATGATCAATCAAAAATACACTAAAATACAACTTACCACACATTTCACATACATGATATGTACCCGCATACATACACATATGTACCTCATCATTCCAATGTTTCAAGTTTCAACGCTGCTCAGCCAGGCTCAGCCTTGCTCAGCAGACCCTACCTAGTTGACGCAAAAGAATCTGGTGATCACGATTAGCTAGCTGAGGACATCTATTGGTGAATGAAAAGGTGAAAATCACATACATGCAGGTTCTTGTCACCTACAGATATCATCATGGATCGGATAGATTTTCTTTTTCCTTTTCAATTTTGTCAATCGATTGACGTCATGCCATGGCCTGTTAACTTACCACTCTCTTGTCTTTTCTTTGCTTTGTCAATCTCGAAAATAATCCTATATAACATGCTTGATTCTTCTCCTGAATTCTGATAACCTTTATGATCGTACCCTCACACTCAATGATCTCCCTCCCCACTTTGTGAAGTTCAGTGTGGGGTTCAAAATCTTGTTGTTTTTGTATTTAGAGCTCTATATTCATGTTTTACTACGTGGGGCTGATAATCCCCCGTAGGAATTATGGTAATGTTGAATATCTTACGTGGTGGTTCTACATTTTGACCACGTGGTCATTGTCAGGTATTGAGCATTATATTCTTTGAATCACGCATCTCAGGATTTCTTTTCGATGCTTCCAAAGAGATTGCACGTCTTTCTGGGTTTTGTTGTTGGCTATCAGCTGACACTAACCTTTCTTTCTTGAAATGAAGTTCAAATGAGGATGAGAATTACTTGAGTTAGAAGTATGGGTCAGAGAAGTTTGATGTATTAAAAAATTGACTCTCAAAAGATAAAATCAAGTTGCAAATGCCAACAAGAATTCAAGAGGATGAAGCAAGATGGGTTGTAACTCATCATTCGTGGTTCTTTTCTCTTCCAGCTATGCTGCTCGAGTCTTGCAAAGATTTCTTAAGAATGCAACTAAACATGATGTAAAAGGCTAGTATTTCATATAAGTTAATCGCGATATACATACATATACTTATCTAACCAAACCCCTAAGGAAGACTAAAACAAACTGAACTATAATGATAATCAAGTGCACAAGACTTTCTATCCACATAGTTGACATGAAAATAATTAACAGACCTGATTGTCCGATCATAATAGGAAATCTAAAATTCACAAACAAAATAAAAGAAGACAAGACAAATAACACCTTCGACTTCATCGAACCAGAGTGGCCATCAACGTGTTGCCAACTGAATAATCCCATACACATTTGCTGCACACATCGTTACCAGGATAATAGACGTGAGTACCACGATGATCTTACTGTTCGCAAAATGATGTACAGATATTGGTTCCTCTCTGATCACCGCAGGTCCTTCGCAATTATTCGGCAGTACTTGTGTTGATTCAATATCCCGGTTATTTGCCGAGGTGGCCAGTTTGGGCGAGGAGCTTGGAGGTTGAGAAGACTCGTCGAGAACTATCTTCACTGACATGGTATCCTTATTCG
The DNA here is from genome assembly GCA_002157035.1 of Melampsora medusae f. sp. deltoidis. NCBI lineage: Eukaryota > Fungi > Basidiomycota > Pucciniomycetes > Pucciniales > Melampsoraceae > Melampsora > Melampsora medusae. Next base: position 2,037 of record MWRK01013557.1, read on the forward strand.
AGGTAATCAGCAACAGAGGCGTAATTACGAACCTACTCAGAAGCTAAATCAGTTGCTGTATGCCATGTCACAAGGAAGATGACTTCTCTTACGGTAACACAAGACTGAGAGCAACCTGACTTCCTACCAACACGTTGTCCATCCCTTTGAGACCTACTGCACCTGCAACAATAGCTGAGGGTACAATTCCAATCATCCTCGTTACGAGGCGTCTAACAACAGGATTCGTCCTCCACTGCAGAAACCCTTCAGACACGATTTGTCCAGATAAGGTGACTGTAATAGAAGCAGCTTGGCCTGAAAGCAAAAGCGCAATCGCAAAGACGTAGGCTGAACCTTTTCCAATCCTTGTTGCAAGTAATTCATGAGCTGAGAAGAGGTCGGCAACGACGATGTGCTCTTTTTCAGTGTAAAAGAATGCTGCAGCTGCAACAACGAGGATAGCTGCGTTAACGGCTGGAAAGGTATTGATATTGGCAATGTCAGCTTGCTAAACACATAAGAAAGTGAAGGCGAGAGAGGACCGACGAAGGGCTAGAGTGAACAAGGAAATGCCGATGTCAAAACTAGCGTGACCGAGATGTGAGCGAATATAATCAATCGGATTATCCACCATCCGTTGATCTATCTGGTTCCATTCACGTCGTTTCACGCTTTGGCAAGGTGCAAGGACAGCAGGCAGCCTATTGATGGCATGCAGATCAGGTGTATCTAGATTCTCTTGATTTTCCGGCTCACACACGTCTTCTTGCCGCGATTTATCATCACTGCGGGTCTCCCAATCATCGTTCCACGTCACGCGATCAAGGATTGCCACCTTAGATCCTGATGAGATGATATAGTAGTCAGTAACAAGTCAATTGTTAATGACTCAAATCACAGTTCATCCTCTAAAATCTGACCAACCTAGGAACAACGCGTGTGGCATGACAGTAGCACCTGGATAGCAAAATTTACCCGATACACAGAGGCTTATCTGTTGTAAGACATATGTAAAAGAAACCTGAAACTGGAGTGGATAGCAGTACTCAACCAATGATTCCAATAGCTTGGTAGAGTGCCCCATTCTTGATCATTCCGGTGCTGGGGACAAATCCTTTAAAAACGTCTGGCCAAGCAGGAGAAACCTTGACAAGTAAGATCACAAATGATACTAGAACGGCGAGAACGAGGATTGTGATGAGAAGTTCGAAAATAAGGGTGGAAGTTTTATTGGACGCTGAGGGATATGAGTTAAAGAAGGCCAAGACTATAAAGACGTCCAAGGAGGTTAGTAGAACACCACCGTAAAGTGGTAAGCCGGGGAACAGCCTGTGTATGGGATTCAGTTAGTGAGAAACATGGTGAATTTGAGCTAGATAGGAAAATAAGAAGGATCACAACATTCACATCTTTAATGCCATGGCGGAACCGATAAGTTCGGCTAGATCAGTGAATCTGATAGAGTAGAAGATCGTTAGTGAGTAATGATTTAGGAAAGCGAGTTGAGTTTCTACACCGACATGATACCGGCTTCACAGATTGCATAAAGCGGATAGAGAGCACACCATCTCCACAGTTTTTTATGAGTTGGTCTATCGTATAACGCAAGTCGACAATGCTGAGCCAGATCTGATTGTAGGTAGGAGAAGAAGTCAACAAGGTTTGAAAAAAAGAAGGATTATCGTTGGATCCGTTTACCTTTACCAGTGACATAACCAAGTCGAGTCGAAAGTACTTGCAATAGGATAGCCATAAGAGAAGCTGCGAGGACGACGAAGAGATGAGGGTATCCATAAGTTGAACCGGCTTCAATATCTGTTGCCCAATTTCCCGGATCGAGATAAGCAACGCTAAAAGATATAATAATCCAAACAGCTTCAGTATGCATATATACTGACAGGTTCAAGAGGTTTGGGAACTGGAATGAAAACTTACGAAGCAACGATACCAGGTCCGACGAACTTAAGGTGATCAGTTAACCATCTTTTTGATCGACGAAAGAAAGTTGATAGATGTGAGGATTGTTGGAGAATGTTCATAACGGTCCAAGTTGATGAAGGTCAAGTTGAAGTGAATTCCTTGGAATCGAATCTAGTCTAGATGTATGTAACTTCAAATCACTTACACACCACTTCTCCACACCCTCAATTTATTCCCATTCGAATCGCGCTTTGGGCCGCAGTAAATCATGCCGTGTTTTTTAACTTGGCGTGTCAGCTGTCATGCTAGTCGTACCTCCAGGCTCCACCCAAACCTCGTCATGACTCATCATGCCCAGTCACCGCAATCAACGGGCGCTGGTGCCTACGACTGTTTCAGCACCTGCCTTATTGATCAAGCTTGTAGGCTGTAGACTGGTACCAGTAAGCACCTTATCATAGCACGATCGACCTTATGTTCACCTTTTCATGCCTCTTTCTAACTTATGGTGCTGGGGACATATCGAAGCAACTGGGCGAAGCATATGAAGGACGTGAGCCATCTAGCCGTGTCGCGAGTTCTTATCCAATCTTAGCGCTCAAGGTACGCAAGACCAGTCAGATTGTAGGCAGACATCAGCACTCAGTGTAAGATAGGATGGCGAAGAACACCAATGTCCTTTATAGGAATTCCAGAATTGACACCAAATTGAATGACACGCTGGGCTATTGGTAATTCAACAGACGGCTTCCTGGTTTACTCTAACCACTTGTTGACATCTTCATATCGTTGTACTTTTCCCTCCATCGTCATTCCATGTTATTGGGCTTCTCTTTTTCAAGTTTTGCAATACTGCGGCCATTTCACTCGTGAGATTTTGATACCAGTACCTTTCAATCATTTCATTTCCTGGTTGTATGCCACTATCGCCTCTCTGTGAGATGTGATCTCCACAGTCCTATTCCAGTAATCTAGGTTTATCTTTTGTGCTGTTTTTTTCGCAATTCCAACAATGAGTCCTATACATGTGCATTCCGCAAAAGATACACAACTCGCGTGAAGTAGTTTGAAATATTAGGAACCTAGTCCAAAGACAAAAGCCAAAATCAGACAGGATACTACAAAAAGACACGTTACATTTCAACCTTCATGCTGGGCCTTGAAAAACATTTATGGAAAGTACATATTGATACATCTATTACCGGATTCTCATCATCAGATCTACTATCAATGACATTGAGAGTCAGATATTGTAAATTTGCCCAGGGATAAGAAAGGTCCACATATTCCAATCTTCAAGTGGCTTAAAGCTATGGTCGATCAGTCTAAAGTCACGAACCCATTGATTTCGAAAGGGTGTTGCGGTCAATAGCGTGAAAATCAAGACCCAAAGCCAACCTCCCCCCACCTTACGTGGAATCAACGGGATGATGTAAGGCTCTAGCAGTATCCCAAAAGGTTGGATGAAGAAATATGCAAAAGATGATGGGAATTCCTGGAAGTAAACGTGTGGTGATGGGTGTGGTTTAGGAGCAAAGTGATGTACCACTGTGGACCACCAACATCCATATTGGCAATTTTAAAGACCCAAATTCAGATTGTGATCCTGAAATTCAGAACAATTTCAAAAAACTGATATCACTCACCATACTCATGCATCAGGGCACTGATAAAAAAACTCCCAAACAGTCCGCTGATTTTTTGAGCCGTCAAACCGCCTCCCATCTTTCTAGCGATCACGCTCGCGGGAATTCCACCACACATCAGGAAGCCTCTTCTAAACAATTGATGCCAACATCTACCCCAAAGCTGGCCAAGTGAAGTAGCAGTATGAGGTGAATTAAACGCATGTTGAATTGAAAGCGGATCGGTGGATCTCAATAACCATTTTGGAATCTGTATATAATTCCCCAACCAGTGAATCATGTGACTGAGTATGTTCAATTGTGAGATACCCATTTCCGCGGCCGAGATTAAGAAACAACCAAAAGCTAGTGTTGTCAGCAGTTCTGCGACCAAGTTCCTTAATCCGAATTTTGGTATCCCTATGACATCGAAAGCCTGCATGGGAGATCCCTGGTCACGAACCATGAGGAGAAAAGCAGTTGAAGAGGTGCTGAGAAGATTCATAAGAAACAATCTTCGGATAATTGCAGGTAGACGTGGGCCTTGAAGGCTGATCTTTGTGCCCCAGCCATACTGAAGGCCTCGAAGACTGATTATAATAAGGTGACCCGGAAACAAAGCAGGTGATCAGTTCCAAATCGTAATTGTAGGATTAAAAAGCGTCTACCAGAAAAATTGTTCCGTAGTCCATCCAGCAATTTCGCGCCAGTTACTTAGCTTCAGCGCCGCCATCTGGGCCTGATACGAGGGCGTTGATGAAGACTTTGAGGCAGGTCTGGCCCAGTACTTTCCTTCCAAATATCCGCCAGTTAGACCCCACTCGAGTGATTTTGTAGCAAAGTGAAAGCTCCATATTGCCAATAACATGTTGAGAACCCCACGATTCAAGAGTGGTTCGAAACAATGATGGATAGGTGTTGTGAGGGCAATAAAACAGTTCAATGGAGCAAGGAAGAATCTGATCCAACGTAGTGTTGCAGATTGGGCAAATCGGGGATGTAAAAAAGAGCACTGAATCCAAAGAGGTAGAAAGCGAATAATGATAGCATAAGAAGGTTGTTGACACCTTGTTATTGTTTCTGGTGACCAGAAGGCTCTGACATCGGATAAAAACAACATCTGTACGAGGATGACTGACAACAAAAGGAAAGAGATGGGCAGTGAATTGGAGCGAGTGGAAGATCTTATTAATGGCGCTACTTTGTAATTTGAGTGCGGTCTTAGATATCCTTACAGCACTTAAAGCATGCTTCCATTGAAGGTCTTCATTTGAAACATCATTGATCGCGGTCGGAATCAAAGCAGTGGAGAACAAGGGGTGCATTATCGGATTCGACCATTGGGGTCGATTGCTTGCGTCGTTCATCATTATTTGATGGATGGAGTCCGAAATCATTGGACGGTTTCATTTTGGTTGATCCATTTAGCAACGCTCAAACCGCAGTTCAGAGTCGTCAAATGAATTGTCCCCAGAATTAATGGCTTGGAGGGGATCCTGCGGCCGATGACATCGCACGGGAGAGAGATTGGAAATCCATAAACATACACAAACCCTTTAATCCATCGTGAGGGGAGTGAGACTGACCTAAAGGTATTTCGCGACACGGCTCGTCAACACTGGTGGACACCTCGACTTCTTTCGTAAAGCTTCCAAAACAACATTCTTCTAGGATGTTATCTGGATGTATGGGTTTCGGGAGGTTTTACAGACAAGTTGTATATGGACGACAGCTGGGGTCACGTGAGACTGGGATGCGGGATGGCAAGTATGTGCTATGGTGTGATGTCATGGGGAAAGCAATGGCAAGCACACCTAGCAAATACACATTCAATCAAATAGTTTACAAGCTATTCATAATCACTTTGAAGTTAAAAATTGGGAATGGTTGGGCAATATTTATTCCACTTTTTGAGTTGAATTCAAAGATGGAATGAATCATCTGATGGATTTGGATTTGGATCTGATAAACTTGACCACTGTCTCATCTTTGATTGAGACTGTTTGTGGAATTGGTGTGGAGTGTTCATATCCTTTAAAAGTCTCTGACAGTATGTTCAAGTATTTTTTCCATGATAATGTGACGCAATAGTGAATAAACCTTTCTCACTCTATCTTGATAAATTATTTATCAAGATACTCAAAGATACCCTGAGGGATGCAAAATGAAACATATGTCTGAAATCTTCCAGCAATCCTCAGGACCATCCTCAAGACCACCCTCAAGACCAAAAAGGTACTAGATCATTGGATTCCAGGATAGGATCGAACCAAACTGTTCTCTGATTCTCATTGAATCTTGTATCCTCGAATTCATCATTGGCAATTGGATCTCAAAGCTTCAAAAGTCAGCCAGTCACATTATGAATAAAGTTGAGCATAGCCAACATTGATATACATTTTTCAAGACAAATTTTGCTCCATTCATGATTGTAAATTGGCAACTTGGCTCATTGTGTAGGGAGTGCAGACAGTATGCTTCATGGTTTGTTCCTCCAACAAAAAGAGTGGACATGTAAATCATTAGTTTACTTTTACATCACCCTTGCTCAAATCTCTTGCCTGGGTGTAACAAGAAACAAATCCATACTCTATGAAATGTTCATATTCATTGAAATTCATTAATCGCGGTAGAGAAGTAATAAGATGAGAGATAGAAGTAATCATTGTACAACTACTATCAAGATCGTCTCCTTTAGAAGTTGTAAAGCATCCCAGGGATCAAGACAGTCCACCACTTCCAAACACTGAGTGGCTTAAATCCATCATCAATCAATCTGAAATTCTCTGCGTATTGTTTCCGGAAGGGAGTTCCGGTAGAAACACAGAAGAGTAGCACCCAGATCCATCCTCCTCCAATCTTACGTGGAATATGAGGAATGATATAAGGTTCCAAAATGATCCCAAGCGGTTGAACGAGGAAAAACAAAAACGCCGACGGGAACTCCTTGAGATAGACATGAGGTGACGGGTGTGGTTTGTGAGCTATTCCGTGAATGACTGTTTTTACCGGAAGGGTTGACAATGTGCGCAATGATCAGAGAATCACCAAATTTTAGGGAACTGATGAAAGATAACCTACTGTGCTCATGCATGAGTCCGCTGACAAAAAATGCACCAAAGAGTCCGCATAGCTTCTGCACTTTCGATCCCCCACCCAACTTCCTAGCAAGTCGACTCGCAGGTAAAGCACCACAAAACAAATAACCTTTTCTGAACACTTGATGCCATCCTTTTCCCCAAAACCATTCGAGAGAGGTTGCAGTATGAGGTGAGTCGAAGACAGGGTATGCCAATGCAGGATTCAGTACCCTCAAGATCAATGAAGGTATGGGTACAAATTTCGCAAGCCAATGAACTGCATGGCATAATAAGTGAACTTGAGTAATCATGGTGTCGATGCCTGCAATCAATACAAGACCATAGAAAAAAGTTGCAACGCCTTCGGCGATGAATGTTCTCGAAATGAATTCCGGTACACCGATCGCGCTCAAAGCATTTCCAGGAGACCCTTTCTCGCGAGCTAAGAGCATAAAAGCCAGCGTGATGGCCATGACTAAGTTGACCACAAATAACCTTCGTAACGCCCCAAGTGCACTCAAGCTTTTCTGTTCTGTTTTCTGTCCCCACCCGTATTGAATTCCACGAGGGCTGTGAGGTGACAAAAATGTAAAGGTGTTCAAGAAAATATCAAAGAGAATGACCAGAGTTTCAAAAGAGATGCAAAACTATTCAAAAAGCTTACGAAAAGAATTGCTCAGTGGTCCAACCAATTACTTCTGTCCAGCTAGCATCGTCCTTGCCTAATGGGGCACTAACAGGACCAGCTGTCTTCACATTTGAATGTTCCGAAGGAAGCCGTGCCCAATACTTTCCAGCCAAGTATCCACCCGTACAACCCCACTCAATTGCCTTTGTAGCATAATGGAAGCTCCAAGCACTCACATATAAGTTGAGTAGTCCACTCTTTGTACGAGGAAGGAAACAATAATCAACTGGAATTGAAAATGCGAGGAAAACATTAATTGGAGTGATCCAGAATCTGAGAGACTGTAAGGTAGATGATTTTGAGAACTTAAAATGAAGAAGGGAACATTGAAGCCAAATAGGAATTAATCGAACGATGAGACCGTAAGAAGGAAATTGACAAGCAACAGATGCTTCAGGAGACGTGAAGGTTTTTATGAATGATTCCAACATGATTGTTTTTCGAACAAACGGAAATTAGAAACCGAATTATCAACTTTAAGTAGGAAATCCAAGCTAGCAATCTGGTAAAACGAGAGTAGGAGCGACTGTTGACTGACTTTATAACCTGATCCCGACGCGCGATCCTCTGCGTTTGCGCAACTTGAAAAAACTTGAACTAAACCCAAACACTTGCTGTCGTAATGCCGTAGGGTGATCAAGCAGGATTACCTGATCTTGTCGCCCATTTCGAGTTCGGCCCCGTGTCTCTCAGGCCCTTTTGCAGATTACTGATAGGAGTTCGACTGGTTCCAATCCCATTCACCGTTCCGATATTCTAGGTGTACAACGGGCGATACGGCTAGATATCCGTTATATTGCTTGTTGGTACATGTATGCGCTTTGCTGAAGTCTAGCAACCATACACAGATCATGATCGGCTCCGCACCACCGGCTCCATCATGGCGGAGTGAACCCATTTACTTAGATATTGCTCAAAGCACAGCGATCACATTTGTCATCCACGGCTCGACTGTTTGGTTCATCACGCGTGAACGAGTAATTCTGTATGGTCTCCATGATTCTCTGACTTTGTATGTATCACTCCTTGGAGATGATATTTTCAAGGTTCCAAAAAAGCTACCCAACGCAACCCAACCGCAGATGCCAGGGGTAGTACAGCCTTGTTAAGGTTCAACGCATGATGGGCTTATAGGCGTTGACTTCCATTACTCTTCGTGTCATCAATTTTCAATTGTTCACTCGCATCCAGATTCTGAGAGAGGTTCGATCAAAGGATGCTTCGTATAAAGTCATAGAAGTTTTCAAGAGACAAGCGGGGAACCCGAGTCAGTTTGTTGGATACTTTGGTTCAAATACAAAGTAAAGGCTTCCAATTCATCCCCAGTTCATCATTGTTATATATACTTATCTTGAGTGTTGAATGCAAAGAAAATGAGGCTCCAATTCCTCCAGATCCCTTTTACCAATCGCCACCCCAACCAAAAAGTAAAGATTCTGTTGCATACTCGAAGATGCTGAAAACGAGATTTTTGAAAAGACCAATGTAAGCATTCGATCGCCAGAACTGACAACCAAATAACTAGTCGGATACAAGGACGAGATCAGACTAGACTATGGTCTGCTGAGGAATGTGAAGGCATGTAATCTTCAACATACATGCAAGTCAAGTTACTACTAAAAGCTTCAAAAATGAATCCATTGTTCAAATTCTGGATAAAGTTAAGCATAACTGAATGTATTTAGTTTTGCCCGAATGAGGTGCACTTCATTCCTGATCATAAATTGACGGCTTGGCTGATTGAATAGGAACGCATTGAAGATAGTAGCCTGAGATCATGCTCCATTGTTGAATCTTCCGGCGCAAGAGTAACCAAGCATATCTGTGTATGTATCATCTTTGGTCAAGTCTCTGGCCTGTGAAATACAAAACAAATACATTATGGCGCGCCTACATTTTATAAGATTTTATAAAGTTTATGTGTACTGAAATTAATTGATTGTGGCAGAGAAAATGATCAGTAAGAAAATAATCATTAAAGAATTCCTCATAAAATCATATGATTTAGAGGTTAAATAGCAGACCAGGGATCAAGACAGTCCACCAGTTCCAAACATTCAGTGGTTTGAAACTATCATCAATCATTCTGAAATTTTCAGCATATTGTTTTCGAAAGGGAGTTGCAGTCAAGAGAGTGAAAAGAAGAACCCAGGTCCATCCTCCTCCGAGCTTACGTGGAATATGAGGAATTATAAAAGGTTCTAAGATGATCCCTAATGGCTGAACAAGAAAGTAAAAGAATGCGGATGGGAACTCCTTGAAATAGACATGAGGAAATGGGTGTGGTTTATGAGCGATTCCGTGGATGACTGTTATACGCGAACGAGTTGAAGTTGAAATTCGCAATGATCAGAATCTAAACTTTTGGAGCGAACTGATCTGAATGAGATATCAACTTACTATACTCATGCATCACTCCACTGACTAAAAATGCACCAAAGAGTCCGCATATCTTCTGCACTTTCATTCCACCACCCAACTTACTAGCCAGTACACTCGCAGGTAAAGCACCACAAATCAAAAAGTCTCTTCTAAATAGTTGATGCCATCCTTTTCCCCAAAACCATTCGAGTGAGGTTGCAGTATGAGGGGAGTCGAAGACCGGATGTGATAGGGTAGGGTTTAAGAGTCGCAAGATCATTGAAGGTATGGGTACAAACCTCGCAAGCCAATGTATCAGAAGACATAATAAGTGGAATTGAGTGAACATTGTGTCGACGGTCGAGATCAAGAAAATACCGAAGGCGAGAGTTCCGAAGCCTTCAGCGATGATCGTCTTTGAATTAAACTCCGGTATACCGATTGCGGTCAATGCATCGCTAGGAGATCCTTTCTCGCGGGTCAAGAGCAGGAAAGCAAGCGAGGCAGCCATGAATAAGTTGACCACAAATAATCTGCGCAACATCCCAAGTGTACTCGAAACTTTGGGTTGTATCGTCTGTCCCCATCCGTATTGAAGTCCACGAGGGCTGCGAGGTGACAACAATGTTAACATGAGCATTGAAAAAAAGTTGCAAAAAAGATCCATCAGACTTTTGAAAAGGGGTCCAGAACTTTTTAGGAAGCTTACGAAAAGAATTGCTCAGTGGTCCATCCAATCACTTCTATCCAACCATTCTCGTCTTTCCCCGCCGGGACACCAACACGAACATCCGACTTAAGTGAGGAGTATTCTGAAACAGGTCGTGCCCAATATTTTCCAGCCAAATGTCCACCTGTGAGACCCCACTCAAGTGCTTTTGTAGCATAGTGAAAGCTCCAAACACTCAGATACACGTTAAGTAGTCCACTCTTCGTACGAGGTAGGAAACAATAATCAACCGGAATTGAAAGCGCGATGATGATATTGATAGGGGTAATCAAGAATCTGAGAGACCGTAAGCTAAAAGATTTTGAGAATTTAGAATGAAGAAGTGAGCATTGAAGCCAAAGAGGAAGTAGTCGAACGATGAGACCGCAGGAAGGGAATTGACAAACAACCGATTCTTCAGGATGTCTGAAAGTTTTTATCAATGACTCGAACAGCATGCTTTTTTTGAAACGGAAGGAACTTGAAAGCAACCTGGCGCAATCTCGACTTGAAGCCCGAAGGATTTCGTTTGTAAGACAAAAGACACTCACAGGATCTTATTTGGCGTTAGTTGAACTTGAGCTAAACTCGACCAGCTGTCTTAAGAAGTGTTTCTAAAGTCGACAAAGTCCTTAGCTTAACAAAGTCCCACGCTGACGACACATCGTTCCCAGCCGGTCGAGAGTAAATACTGCCGGATTCTGATCATGTCCATCATTAGCTTAACAAATAAAATGAATATATATTTATAGTGCGATACCTGGCCCACACACTTCACTAGACAAGGGTCAGGCTGACAAGCCGATGAGAAATGTTGAAAAACAACAAGCTGGCTTCAAGACATGATGTGAGATCCCGGCACTGTGCGATTTGAGATAAAAAAGACCTAAAGAAATAGTTCGGTCCAAAAGGCATAAGTGGAAAAAGAAAGCATAGCAAAGGAAGAACAATTTCAAGATTTTTATAAAAATGAATTGACCCAACCGCTTATGCAAGGTTTCTTTTTTGCTTCTATGAAGCCGCACAGCCTAGGCTACAGCCTCCTGCAGCGCTCAAATTCCAAACAACTTGAATCTCACCAGGCACGATTGGCTCACGAGATAGCTTGAATCACATTTTCTATTGAGCGAGGTGTTTTTTCAAAAAGAAATTTCAACTTTTCCCATTCTTTCATTATGATTGCTATTTCTCTTGATACAATCTTTACATTCAAAAAACCAAAACCTCATGTCTTCATAATTAATTCAATTAAACCAAAAACAACTCCCAAATATGTAATATTCTATTAGCCGAGAAAAAAGAATTCCAATGAAATTTTACATGAGATCTTCAAAGAAATAAACCCAAGAAGAAAAAATACAAAAGAAAAAAAAGAGAATTCACAAGAAACAAACCAAACCCCTACAAACATCTGATCCCAATACCCTTTCTCATAAGAAGGTCAAGAAATAACCAATCAAGATCTCCATATATGTGTATTAAGATTTAGATAAATCATTCAGTTCCTGAAACAAAGATCGTTTGCCCTTAATTCCAATCCGGTTACTATTACTAGACCCAATCCCTAAACTAATTTCACGTTGATGTTGATGATCATTCAATTCAGATTTTTTTTGTAAAGCTTTAACTCTCCTAACCAAACAAGACCTACAAAACCCCCCAACGTCCCTCAAAAAAAATCAGTCAACCTCTCACAAATAAAGTAAGGACAACAAAAGCTTACCATTCCCATTCTTTTTCACATTGATTTCGATCCAAATGTAAAACTTTCAATAATTTCAAAACAACAGTAGTAGGATGAACAACTGGATTAGCACTAGAATTAGAAGTACGTTGAGTTTTTCTTAAACATGATTCCAAGATTTGCCAATCAGTTTTAGTCCAATGATTGAAATCTGGTTTATATCCCAATGTTCTCGGTGAAGAATAATTTGTGGTAGTTGATGATGAACTTTTAATTCTTGAGATCAGTTTAGATGATGAACTTTGAGGAACTGGTTGTTGAGAAACAACACTGGATTCTTTCTGCTTCCTCCTTCCTTCTTCGCCTTCAATTCGGTTTAAAGCTTTGTTAGGTCTTGGTGATAACATCTTAGAGACCATGTCATCATTCCTATCTTCATCTGATTCCGCACCATCTTCATCTTCATCTTCGTCATCTTCATCTTCATCTTCATCAACCACACTCAAGATTTTGTTCCGCTCCATTTGTTGATAAAACAAAGACTTTTCAGCCCTAGCTTCTTCTTTCAAGATAGATTCTTCCATTTGGTGTTCTAATTGATAAGGATTGGTAGCTTCATTATCCTCAATCTTAAATCCACATGGTTTGAAGCCATGATAAACTTTCAAGATCGCAGCTGCTTGAGCGGCAGTTTTGGGATCAAATGATGATATTTGTAGTACCCTGGACGGATCACTCGGAGCTGGTGAAAAGAATGGCGAAGGTCTTTGAAGTCGGTTTCCATAGGGTGTAGATGTGACTAGAGATCTACGTGTAGGATTGACTCCGTTTGCTGAATGGTCAATCATATCATCTACTGTTAGAGATGATAAATAGTAAATATTGATGTTTTCATCTCTTATTTGATCGATGCCAGAGTCAAGATACATAACAAGTCACGCACGTCTATCGTCCATTACGTTATCCTCGATGACTGAGTCATTGCAAGAAGCGCGATCGTGATCGGTGTTGATAATATTTATTAGTGCAGGAGATGCATCTCGGAGGGAAGACTTGGAAGGCTCTAACAAAAGGTGAAACAGTTAACGGTCTAAGTATTGAATGCAAACATGCTCAAAGAAAATGAGGAACTGACTTGTCGCCAATAAAGGTGGCCTTTTGTTTTCCGATTGTTGAGCGACGGACTGGAATTGTTCTTTCTGTTGATATTGATCATTTTTCAGTCAAACATTAGATGAGGTGCGGTCACTGGAAAAGCGACCACAAGATATGATTGAGATCTAGTGTCAAAGATAGTTTCGCTTGGGGGGTGAATCCCTTCTGAACCACGTGATGACGCAGCTGGAGCACCCAGACGAGCAGATTGTTCCATAGGTGGTG
>MWRK01013634.1:0-11493 GCA_002157035.1 Melampsora medusae f. sp. deltoidis
GAGAGTTCAACGGCATGTTTTACCCAACTCAAGAAGACCATCATCTCCATAAAAGGGTCAAACATACACCCAGTATCATCAATGACAAGGAAAAAACACAAGCACCAAGAACTGAGGGACTACCAAGCTCAAATGCTGTTCCAAGACTTGATCCTCATGATCCAAGTTACCTTAAAACTTTAATCCCAAAAGATTGATCAAGCCATCAAAGTATCTCACTTGAAAATTACCATGTCCTTTTTAGGCCTTGTTGCGGTATTTGCAAATAGCGGAGGTGATGTATTCTCTTTGGACCTCTGCTTAAAAGAAGGTTGGAGTTTTATTAAACTATACTTTGAGAACTGGAGGATGCTGGGGATAAAGGAACAGGATGAACTTTCTGTGAAAACTCACATTGACCTTGAGAATGATAAGAGGTTTCACCAACAAAAGTACAACTGGGATAATCCAAAACACTGCTTCAATCACCTGAGCCACCTGGACAGAGATGGACAAGTGTATTAGGATCTGCTAAAACATCTCATGGTCAAATGGGATTCACAAAGAACAACCTCAAAAATTGATGTAATCAATGTGGGATTGTATCGCTCAGACATTCAAAGCTTCAACGATAAATATGTAAATGAAAGACAGGGTGGGTTTTATGGAAGAGGAAAAATAAGGAACCTTGCATTCCAGGGGGTCAGCTTGAATGGAAAATATCTTAAGAAATCATCGGAACCAATTGAGATTACACCCTGGAATAAAATATGCATGTCTCTATCCTTTTATGCTCAATTTCACACACCGGTGGGAATTTATTTGTGTCAAGAGGTTCACAATTTCTTTTCTTCATTGGCAAATGATTTGCTAGATGTTTCCCAGGGTTTTGATGGAGTGCCTGGACAAACCCTGTGTACACAGGATGAAGATCTCTCTGATAATCTTTCTCACAAGAAACATATTGCAAGAATTGTCAAGGTTATCAGTATGGCTGAGTACAGAGTCACTGTGGTCTTCATAGGCCTTGTAAGACTGCTTTACCAGAGAGACAACTCAGAATACACATTCAAATTAATTCTCAATAGTGCTTGGGAGTTCCTTAAAGGGATCTTTTCAAAGTGGAAAGACTTTCAATTCAACAAAGACCTTTACAATAATTTGGATGAAAAAGTTCCACGATCTGATAAGCCTACAATAGACTATGCAGATCCTGATGTGCTATTTCATGAATTATGGAGTTTCCTGGATGTCTATCGTCATCCTATGCCACTTTATTCCCTACAAAGTCTTATCAAGTCTTGGAATAAACATTTAGAACACCTACAAACGGCAGTTCCATATGATGATGGTTTTGTTATCAAGGTCTTACCGGATGATGCACCATACAGTTGGGTAAAGTCACTGATATGAAGATTTGTATTTTTCAAGGACTCATCTGGGCTCAAAGGATACTCATCCAAGATGGAAATGAGCATTATCAGGAGATTTCAATCAAACTTTGAGAAAAACAGGCTGATCACCTGAACAGGATCAAAAGTCTCAATTGAAACAATCTGAAAGAAGTTGAGATGTTATCTTGGTAGTAATCAAAGATCATTACTGGTGTTAAGTGATAGTGGGTTGTTAACTGGTTGTGTAGTTATTCTTATTTTGAGAATTGGAAGAAGAAGGTTGTTTGGTATGATGCGCTAGTGTTTATGTAGTGTTGAGAAAAGGAGGCAAGGGGTGTTGGATTTGCTGTTGCTTGTTTTTCTTTTATAGTTGTTGTCTCTTTGTTTTCCTTCTTTCTGATTCTTTTCCCTTGTCAAAAAGAATCAGTGAGTGATTTTCTCATTTAAATCACTCTTACAAAATCCCTACTATCTTTAATATTAGATTTAACTAACTATCGGATTGGTTGATACAGTCATTGTTTTATTGTCTGTTCACCTTTATCTGATTCTAATACACGTTTCTTGTTTTCTCTTTGGCATGCAGGTCAGTAAGAGTTCTAGTTCTTTTGTCATAGACCAGTGTTGTGCTTTGAGTCTGACGCAGAACGTGTGCCCTCAGGTCAGTAAGAGTTCTAGTTCTTGTCGTCGTAGACCAGTGTTGTGCTTTGAGTCTGACACAGAACCTATGCCCTCAGATATCTTATCTCAACTTCAAAGCATCTAACCAATAGTCACGCGACTCAAGACTCTTTGTAACTTTACAAAAGAAAATCAACCATTTTTGCAGAATCCAGGGCAGAGTGGTACCCTCACCCCCATTTGAGCATCTATTTTGGCCCCTGTGCATCATACAACTCAAATGTACATATCCCAGGACTAGTTTTCTCTCTCCCTGAGTATTTGGAGGTCTTCCAACAGATGAATCTATGATTGGAGTGCAATTTCAATTAGATGAGTCAAGAAGGGTATCAATGAACCCCATATTGACACAAACATTTGTGTTGTCTGCCTCAGGAAATGCATGAAGGACAAAAACTCTGAACCCCTGTAAGTCATTAACCCCAAATGAGATCACACCATCCACCTCATCAATGTTGTTTTCATTGTTTTGAACAATGGTGATAGTTATTTTGAAAGCCTTAGCCACGGCATTTTCAGCCTTCACACTGAGCTCAACTTGCAAGATCATCTTCAATGTTGATATCTTCAATGAGTGAGGATCCTTTGTTCTTGTTACACTCATTGAGTAGATGCTTTCAATGCTTGTGTCATGTACAGCCAGCTTGTGAACTTGGATCACAAAGCTGTTGAGTTGAAATGTTTGTGGGGTTGTTGGTACAGCAAGCCAAAATTGTATTGGGTGGTTTACTCCAGTGTCAAATGTTGTGGTATCTTACACCACGTTGTGTTTAGTCATTTTTATTTGAGTTGTTTTTTAGTCATCAAGTCTCAAGTTTCCATATATGGTCAAGGTCTTCAACTTGATTTAGTTTCAATTCAAGGCATCAAAGAAGAGCATCGTGAAAGAAAGAAGCGGTTGGTTAGTTATTCACAAACACAGGTGTTATTATGGACAGATTGGTTTAAATGATTGGATAATTCAGGGTATTGTGTGTGTTCTGGGTTTATTTAGTGTCCTGTGTGTTTAATTCATGTATCTCCAAGATTGTGGTGTTGTGTTTCTCTCTTATATAGTCTATCCTTTGTAAAATTCAGTTTCTTTCCTCATTGGAAAGAAACTGTAAGTTTTTTTATCTATCAATTATCTGTCTAACATGATTACTCATATTACCATTTTCTTTTGCTTAGACTTTTCATACTTACTTACATTCTTCCAACCTTTTCCGCATTACATCTGCTCCTGTTGCTTTACGCACAGGTTTGTTTATCTTTATTCCTACTTTCTCTCTTGTGTTTGCTTTTACTCATTAATCTGTGTTGTGTGTTAGGTGTGTATCTTTTTCAGAGGCTTGTTGTAGCTTTCTTTTGGCTTGTGCCCAATTACTTACCTTACACCTGATTATCCCAGGTTACCTACCTTTAACATCGGCCACTGCCTTCCTTTTTGGACAAGCTCTAGTTCTCACATCAAACAAATCAGTTAGAAATGCATCTTTAGGGAATTCAATGGCCATTTTGGATTCTAAGGGTTGTTTATTTTGTGCAACATGAGTTGGATGAATTCTTTTGTTGGATTGTGGATGATGAAGGGTTTTCTTTCACATGCAAACCTCATCTCCAATGTAATTAGGTAATTGTGCGCGCCCACCCCCAAATGGCCTTTCAGGAAGCTTTGAACTTGGGTGCTACCAGAGACACACCAGATGTGCCATGCCAACCACGTGACTTGCATAGGGAAGATATCCCAAATAAAATTGTTTGAGGTCACCTTCCCAAGTCACAGAGCAATGAATTTGGGCCTTTGTCCCCCCCAAAAAACCTGATCCACCATCATGAACATCTTAAAACCTGCTTGAATGTCTTATCCATGGGACTCATCATGAGATCTTGTTATCAATCTGATGTAAAAAGTTACTTGCACACACCAACCATATCATGATTGTTTTTCCAACCAGATAAGATTATCTCTTGGTGGGTGGTGCCAACTGCAATGGGCACATATTATCATATATATCTCATCTTGAATGAAGGACAAGCCTGTTATCTGTTGTCTCATCCATCAAACACCTGTTTGATTGGCATCAGACACATCTTTTGAAAATTGGCTGTAAATCCCCAAAACATGTCTGGAACAATACTCATAGAGTGTCATTTGATTCAATTATGCCCTGGAGATAAAATACATATTATGCCACTAAATCAATGGGAGTGGATCTACAACATACATTGAGTCGGTCTCAGATCATTATCCTGCATTAGCTCCCCTTTATGTCTTCCAAACAAGTCATGATTCCAAAAATACAGCTTGAGGGGTGACAAGGAGTTTCACAGGAAGTTTACCAATTGGCAACACTAATCCACACAATCTATTTGATCACATCTCTATTAAATACTCCCTTCCTCAATTATCTTCCTCACCCATCTTATCTGCAACATCACAAATTGCATATCAGAATTATTCTCCCTCTGGGTATGTATTTGCCTGGACTGGATCTTCTTATTATACTCACTGACACCATGTGATCATTCCGTCCTATTTGTCTTCATCTTGTGCACAATCTCAGAAACAGGACTACCTCACAAGATTTCAAAATCTGCAAGCATGAATATTTTTGGGAGAATACTTCTAATTGCAAGCCTTTTACACACACACTCAGCATTCCAACCCAAAGCCATACCGTCAAGTATCTTAAAACACTCTTCAGAAGGATATATATGTCCTGACACCAATTTACATCAAGAAGTCAATCTACATCATTTTGATAATTCACTCAGTCAAGATATTATGTCAGTTCATGATAAATCCCTGGATGAAGGATACAACCACGCATTAGACAATTCTATAAGACATTGGGCATCACAACTTGATTATCAGAATGGACCTCTTCTCAATTCCGAAGACAGTTTCCATGAATCCTACTTCAAATCTCTTGATGAAAGCACATACAATGATATTGGCCACTTCTGGGACATCTGGGGTCATGGTCACACAGGAATTCCCTCACCAGCCAATCCAATCACATATCCTATACGCATACCTGTGGGGGGAACAGACCAGATTTTCCAAGACAGTCAGGATCTCCACCACATATCTCCATCATCAGGCATGGAGCTTCATGAATCTTTGTATTCAACACCTGATTCACTATTGTCAACTATACCCAACCCAGTGGGTGAAATGGAGCATAATTTCCACGGTGGGCAGGATCTGCAGTACATGTCTTTAACATTGTCTGGAGAGTTCAACGGCATGTTTTACCCAACTCAAGAAGACCATCATCTCCATAAAAGGGTCAAAATTACACCTAGTATGATCAATGACAAGGGCAAAAAACAAGCACCAGGAGCTGAGGGACTACCAAGCTCAAATGCTGTTCCAAAACTTGATCCTCATGATTCAAGATACCTCAAAGCTTTAACCTCAAGAGAAAGGGATGCAGGGGTTGAACCATTTCAAGATAAGTCAAATTCTGAAGATGATTTGCAAACATTGTCAGAAGTTCATCCAAGGGAGGTATCTGAGGATGTACACAGATATGTTCCAAGAGAACTGGCTCAAGTGGTTAACAGTGGTTTAACCCAAGAAGTTAACAGAGAAACAAACAAAATACAAAGCAAGAAAGACAACCTGGACCTTTTCCAAGATTTATTTCCAGAGAAAGATACTCAAGCTGATCCTGGTGATAATGATATTCCTGAAAGAAGCATTGATTCACAGACAAACAGATTCAGGGCCAAAGGGCTATTCCAAGCAGTTGACCTGACATCAGGCACAACATACATCCCACAGGAGTCTGTAACATGTGGCAAAAATGAGGCTACAATAAAAGATAACCAGTTAATCAGTAGCTCTGGCAGCCTAATCCTCTTTCCCAAGGTATACAGATCAAAAGCAGGAAGTGTCTCAAATTCCATATCAAGTAGATTGATTCCACTACTACAAAGGATTGGTGCATTCCTAGTAAACAACTCAGAGGAATTGTGTTATGAGACAACTGCCTGGTTTTCAAAGCTAAAAAAGGATATAACTGACAATCATGTTCAGAACAAACCCAATGTTAAACTAATTGATCAATCCATCAAAGTATCCCACTTGAAAATTACAATGTCCTTTTTAGGCCTTGTTGCGGTATTTGCAAATAGTGGAGGTGATGTATTCTCTTTGGACCTCTGCTTAACAGAAGCTTGGAGTTTCATTAAACTAAGCTTTGAGTACTGGAGGAAGTTGGAGATAAAGGGGCAGAATGATTTTTATGTGGAAACTCACAGTGATCTTGAGAATGATAACCGGGTTCATAAACAAAAGTACAACTGGGATAATCCAAAACACTGCTTCCATCACCTAAGCCACGTGGACAAAGATGCACAAGTATATTTGGATCTGCTACACCATCTCATGGTCAAATGGGATTCACAAAGAACAACCTCAAAAATTGATGTAATCAATGTGGGATTGTATCGCTCAGACATTCAAAGCTTCAACGATAAATATGTAAATGAAAGACAGGGTGGGTTTTATGGAAGAGGAAAAATAAGGAACCTTGCATTCCAGGGGGTCAGCTTGAATGGAAAATATCTTAAGAAATCATCGGAACCAATTGAGATTACACCCTGGAATAAAATATGCGTGTCTCTATCCTTTTATGCTCAATTTCACACACCTGTGGGAATGTATTTGTGTCGAGAGGTTCACAATTTCTTTTCTTCATTGGCCAATGATTTGTTACACTTATCCCAGAGTTCTTATGAAGTACCTGGAAGAACCATCAGGACACAGGATGAAGATCTCTCTGATAATGTTTCTCTCAAGAAACACATTGCAAGAATTGTCAAGGCTATTAGTATGGCTGAGTACAGAGTCACTGTAGGCTTCATAGGCCTTGTGAGACTGCTTTACCAGAGAGACAACTCAGAATACACACTTGAATTGATTCTCATTAGTGCTTGGGAGTTCCTCAAAGAGACCTTTTCAAAGTGGAAAGACTTTCAATTCAACAAAGACCTTTACAAGAATTTTGATGAAAAGATTCCACAATCTGATAGGCCTACAATAAATTACGCAGATCCTGTTGTGCTATTTCATGAATTATGGAATTACCAGAATGTCTTGCGTAATCCTATGCCACTTTATTGCCTACAAAGTCTCATCAAGTCTTGGAATACACATTTGGAACACCTACAAAAATTGAATCCATATGATTATGGTTTTGCTATCAAGGTCTTACCTGATAATGCACCATACACTTGGGCAAGCTCACTAGTATGAATGTTTGTATTTTCCATTTTTGCTACATATTATATTCACACTGAACAGCACAAACTTCGTTATTGCTTACAAGCTCACCCAAAAGTCTCTGAAAACTTGGTAAACAGATATGTATGTCACTGCATTGATTCTCAAAAACTAGGAAAGTAACCTTCTAGAAACAAACAGAACCCATCAATTTTTGCTTTATTGCACCTGAATTTTGATCTATTTCAATAATCATTCATGAAATCATAGTTATTTGTGTATACACAGAGAACTTTTAAATTGGTAAATGTTCACAAGCAGTGAAGCTTATGGTAGACTATAGCTTGCATGGGCATACCTGGGCCATGCCCACACAAAATATCAAGTACCATACCCATCCAAGTAGACTGAACGCTGTACCAGACAGACCTCAAGGATTGGCATGTCAATACCTCTAATCAGCTGTTGACCCATAACCCATTCCAATTCCCATGTACCATACAAACTTAACTAATTACCTCTTGAGCTTGAGTTGCTCAAAGAAAAGTCTTATTTGGCAAGCAAATCTTGTGAAAAAGCCCTGGCCAATCTCACGCCAAAAAATTGACATTGTGTCTAAGTCCCTTGTTTGAGAAACTCAAGCTCAAGATGGACTTAGTTCAGTTTGTCTACCATAAGGCAACTGGCACAAAATCATCATATGTGTTACCTTGACAAAGTCCCTTGTGTGGTGCGCCTTGGAGCCTGCATAGAGGGAATTACAGATAATCATTGTTTTTTGGCAGGAGAACACCAACGCTTAAGTCCTCTTAAGTGGTTTTTTGCATTCACCTAGTTTCCTCACTAATTATCTTGACTTGACTCCGCAGAGAATGTTGTTCAGAATCATTTTCTACATGGTCATGTAGCTTGACATGATGGGCAATCTCACTGCCTGCATAGCTGCCTTGGCAACACTTGTCTGAGGAGTCCTTGGATGGCCCCCCCAAGGAACAAGGCACCCAATGAATGCCTCTGAGGCAAAATTTGGCCATTGCTGTTGCCTTGGATTGGATCTGTGGCTTCCTTTGGGGTCAAAATCCAAGGTCTCCTTGCATTTTCACATCCTAGGTAAATTTTCTGGCTGTGTCTGAATAGTGTGGCCAAAAAAGTGGTGTGAAGATTCAGTTTTTGAATTCACAACTCAGGTAGGGTGTGAATCCGTGCTGTACACTCCTTTACAAGTGGGACATAAGGCTTGAAAACTTACCTCAACAACAGCATGATGGAGGGGTGATTCCCTCATGATACAGAGAGATACACGTGTAGAAACTGATTATGAACAACTTTTCCTGCAGAGTCAAGTATAGCTGATTAGTAAAGAAGGTGGGTAAATGCAAAAAACCACTTAAGAGGACTTAAGTGTTGGTGTTCTCCTGCCCAAAAATGACAATACTTTGTAAGTTCCTCTGCGCAGGCTCTGAGAGATGCCTCACAAGGGACTCTGCTCAGGTGGTGGGCGCAATGTGTTTGGCATTCCAAAAAATCTTGAAAATGGGGGGTGGTGAGCCCATTCATACAATGATAGCAACGGTTGTTTGCAGACAAGACAGGTGTGTTTTAAGACCAAAAAACTGTAACCAAATGGATTCCAATCACTCAGGATGATCTCACAAGTTAAAATCAGATTTCTTTGAAAGGAAATCTCTCCAACAAAAAAGTACTTCAGTAGCACCAATTCAAGATCCAGGGCTTGATGCTCTTGAAGAATTTGAAGCTGGTGTCTTTCCTGTCAGTTTGGTTGATCAGGTAAAAGTTCTTTGTGGCCCGGATCTTGGACCAGAAGATGATTACGTCAGTACTGTTAATGATTTGTCCACCTTTGAAAACGGACAAGCTTGTGGAAATGAGCACCAAACTCAAGATGTTGTTGTCATTGATAGTCCTTCAAAGTCATTGGACCTTGAAGATATATTGTTAATGATCTAATTATCTTCTTCTGTTACAAATATTACAATAAGAAGACTGTCTCTACTCAAAACAGGTTTGTCAAGTCCATGTTCAACTGTGATGTCCAAGCAATTACATATAACAGTCTTGAATTCCACCTTTGAAAAGATTTTTTCAATTTTCCTAGGTGTTATGACTCAAAAGCGCGCCCCTTGAGCCCTCTGCTATGTGGGCACGTCCTACCTGATAGTTTCCGCACCTGCGCGCGCCTTGCGTTCCAAAAAACATGCCCACCACCTGAGACTCTGTGCAGGCTCCAAGGGACGTGACGTGGGGGACTTTGTTAATTTCCATTAAAGTACTATTCATGATCTACTCTTTGTATTTATTCCATTTATTGTCTTGGGATTCATTTCTGTCTTCAATTTCATTTCTATCTTTACTTGTAACCCATTTTGCTATTGATTATTACATACAACAAAGTCTACTTTGGTTCTGAGACCTTTAAGCTACATAAACAACAACATATGTTATAATGTACAGTACCCTCCAAGTGGTTTTTGTAATCATTCAAGTTCCATATTGGCCGTGAAGGGTTTTGTCTCAAACCCAATGATTAAAAATCCTAGGCGTGGGGACATGTACATTGCGTGTGTGGGGGGAGTGTCAGGCCGCAGGCCTTTGGCCGGGTAGGCTCTCTGTGTGATAGGGTACAGGGGCAGGTGGGAGGACAAAGTAAAATTTGGAATAAAAACAAGAAGATCATTCTTCCTATTACCTCTTGATGTGTTGAGTGCAGGAAAAGGATGAAGTGGGTATATTTTGATGAGAAGGGAGAAAAATTGAGAAGTTTTTATTTTTCTCACTTCTTGAAAAGCATTGGGGTGGATTTATGCTTTTCATTCCGGTACTGTGCATATTACTGTACTGGGTCTGTTGTATACCTTATTCATCTCGTACTTTCATGGAACTATACAGGTGCTGTTGTTCCTTTGGGCACCTGTATCACTCATCATATGTGATGCTGTGTTCCTCAAATTATCCCATGCCGCAATCCATACGCCAATACAAGTCTTTGGGAATGATCTCCTATATCAAGGTGAGTCCCGTCCCCGGAGCTCCGTTAAGTACCCGTCAGAGAAGTCCGGTTTTCCAATGAAGCCTGTAAGCTATCTGGTGCCAGATAATTCAGCCAGTTCGGTAGTCAAACGTTGAGGTCAAAAAGGTTGATCTCCACGGGACCTCCGGCGGATATTTCACACATTTGCAAGTGTGTATTGCCACGTGTTTCAAAAGAATGTAGATGAAAAAAAACCATAGACAAAAGAGAAAGACAAGAGAAGTGATGAGAAAACTACTCATAATCATCATCATTGTTCATGGTGAGCCCCGGCCTTGGAGCTCCGTTGAGTACCTGTTGGAGCATCCGTTGAGTCCGGGTTTCTGCCTGTTGTGTCATGTGCAAAGGATCTGCCGCATTGATTTCAGACTTTAATCAGAGGGTGATTGAGCAATTTGTTATTGTTGGAGTGTCTTATTAAGCTTGAATGAGTATGTATGAGGGCAATGAGACTGAACTGGGAGGGGTAAACTAGAAAGGTGTGCAAAGTTTTTTCAAAAAGTTTTTTTGGGGGGGCCATACAACCGGATATCCGCCGGTTATCCGGTTCAAGTAACAGTTTTAGAAATTTTGGTAAAAGAAACCGGCCCTATACTTACACTGAATTCCTAATGGGTGTGCTTGCACAAAGGTGTTTATAGAGGGTCACCGCCTCGTTTGGGTGTGCTAAATGCACAAAGGTGATTACCAATAAATCAGTTAAAAGACTCAATTTCTTTTCAAAAAAAAAGACGATAACAAGGCAAATGCCTTTACTCAAGAGAGCAACTTAGGGCATCCCCAGCTGTGTGCCGTAAACTGTGACGTACGGAGGCTCACACGGATTGTTAGGGTGGTGTTTGAGGTATTGATTTTGAGACATGTACAGCCGTAGTGCCCTACGGTACAGTTTGTAGCATAAAGTGGGAGGTGTATCGTGGCTTAGTCGATGATCAAGGTTTAAGATTGACGGAGAGATTGATTGTACAAGTTGGATTTATGCAGGAAGCAAGGTACAGAACGATTTAGGGTGCAAGCAAAAAAAGAACATATTTGGCAACTTGGCCTCTCCGAGGCCAGGTGGTTTAGCGAGGAGAAGGACGGGTTAAGCTTGATATTTGGCCTATTTTGACTTGCACATAGAGAATCTCCTAAGCTAAGTGAGGATTTGGGGGTTACGGCTGTGGATAAAAATA